>VDFB02389095.1:0-10894 GCA_007258455.2 Sequoia sempervirens
TGTTAGTGCAGCATTTTTTTCGGGGCTTAAATGCCCGCATCAGTGGTGGTGTACGAGTCTTCGAGCCGAAGACGATGGAGATGGCAGTGGAGAAGGCTCGCTTAGTGGAGGAAAATTTGGCCATGGCTTTGGGTGGTCACATCGGAGTACAGATTGGTAGCACGCCCACACCTGGTTATGTTACTCATGGAGGGCAGTCACAGGGAGCAGGATCTTCCAGGAATAGGAATCCACCTCCTAAAGGGGGTCAGCAACATCAGCAGCAGTAGCAGCAGCATCAACAACAACAATCACAGCTGAAGCATGAAAACTTTCATTCTCAGCAAGGTGGCCATTCGCAGTTTCGTAGGGATCAGAATAGGATCAGGCACCAAGTTCGTCAGGAACGTTTTGCACAGCCTGCACCTAGTTTTCAGTCAGCGCCGAGTCGAGGAAGCTTTCAACAATCCAATGCTCCATCTGAGGGCAGAGGATTAGGCCGAGGTACTGGTTGCTACTCATGTGGGCAACAAGGGCATATCGCTAGATTGTGTCCACAAAAGAGCACTTCGGGATTTAATCAGAGACCTGCCGCTTCTGAGCCGATAGTGGGAGATGCGGGTAGATCTCATCGAGTGTTTTCTGTTGTTGACAATCGTCAGGCTGGGTACCAGGATACAGGTGCAGAGGCTTCTGGTAGAGGTCGAGGCTCTGGCTTCGGAGCTCGCGAGTGAGCTCGAAAGGGTTCAATGGTGTCCTAAACGTTGTGATCTTGGTGTCATGGGAGGATGTCTCCCTTATTTGAGAATCTTAATTGTTTTTCTTTTTTCTATTATTTAATGCCTTCCAGGAGTAAGCCATATCCTAGGGGGGGAGGATGTAATACCCCTCATACTATTTAGACTTATTATTGTCTGTGCTTTGCTTGGATATTGTGATGATACTGTTATCGTTTGATGTGGTTAGTCAGATACTATGAGGATACTGTTATTGGGTGATATGGTTAGTTAGATGCTAGATGATGCTGTTATTTCATTTTGGACATGATTACTTTATATGACATTATGGTTGATTATATCAGTTGATTTTCTGAATTATGATATGATGCAGTAATTTAATTTAATATGTTATGAGATGATTGTTAGTTAGAAATGTAATTCATTGATTATGTTATAATTGTTAGAATAGGTGTGACGAAGGACAATATAGCATCATTCGTTCGCGAGTGCCCTGTTATGTTTGCGATTCCTTCTCTCAATGAAGTATTTTGACTTAATGCTTTGATATCTATGTTTATATGCACATGTACACAACTTCGTTTGTATGCAGGACTGCAGGTACAAGTCTCGATTCCACCTGCTTCGGCAGGAAAGGGCGAGCACCAAATAACCCAACGGATAAATGTTGATACAGAGGTGACGATGAAGTCCTCCCGTTCCATGATGTCAGGTCGTCTCATCTGTTTGGTATAGTTGATGTTGTGTAATTGTGGTTATGGCCTGTTGTGTTATGTGTTTGTCTCATTGTATTTATGAGGGCATTTATAATTATGAGTTATCTTAATGAATGAGATAAATTAATTAGTTTAAATATTGGATTAAATAATATTTAAATGTTTAAATATTTTAATTATTTTGAAAATCGTATATTGCAATTAATTAATAATTAAATATTAAATATGCTTAATTATCTCAATTAAATAAATTGGTGGTGGATAATTATGAGAATAAATTATTTAAAATAAATTTGAGATGTGAGTTGCAAGAAAAGTTGAAAAAAAACGGGAATTAAAGTAATAAAAACAAATAAAAGAATTAAAAGACAGTGTGAGCCAATAGGGTTTGAGTGTTGAAAAGAAAGCTTGTTTTAAAGATTGATTTTTCTTTTAATCTGGGATTTTTTTTGGAGAGCTTTGAAGAGATGAGGAATATATTTTATTTAATCATGAATTTTTGAAAAAACACACACACCCAGAGGAACAGAAAGTTGAAGTGCTCAAGTAAAGGTGGAGTTCGTTCTGGACTAGGATTGGTATCGGATTCGAAAACATCAGAGTCAAGCAGGCATCTTCAAATTTGCATTGGACTCCAGGTTCCTCTCGTTGTTCTCTTCTCATACCCTTCTGGTTGTTCTGAAAAGAAGAAATAAATGTTATTAAAAATAATTTTTGTGATTATAGAAAACTTCTGTTGAATTGATAACTAGGGCAAATTAGTAGATTGAAAACAAAGAAAACCATAGTTAATATTCTGTGCAAAATCTGTCAAATCTAGAAACCTTTATCTTCTGAATGATTCAGTTTATTAATATGAGGTTTTCAAGAAAATAATTTTGTAGAGTATAATAAAGTTTAAAGTTTTATTAATATGACTATTCTATGTTATTCTCTGTATTTTTCCTCTAATCTTCTTAATATTTAAGAAAATCTCTTTTCTCTGTACTCTGTCACTGTTTTTCTTATATTTATGAAGATAATATATATATATATAATATATATATAATGTTTTACAAACCTCTATGTCTATATCTGAATATATTATTTTCCTGTAATTTTTTTAAATGAGGGTATTCTAAGTATATATATATATATACAACTTCTGTGTGTATATATATATATATATACATTTTATTATTTAAATGTCTTTGTGCATTCTAAATCATGTATTTGAGATTTGATTAAATCAATTGTTATCTTATTTTAATTTTTTTCTGTGGCCGTTTTGGCCGACGCCATTCCGTACCTGGGAGGACGGATTGACGTTTTCGTGTAAATAAAAGAAATTTTTCTTGGATATGAAATTTTATTTATGTTTATGGTTTTTATTAAAGTTTTGTTTTTTGTTTAAGTGGGGTTTTGGGGGGGGACGGCTGGGCCATACCCCCACCCCTGTCGCTGCGGCCAAGGCAATGTACCAGCAGTCCTTACGGACTGCTGTGTACAGCGGCCTTTAAGGCCGCTGTGTACAGCAGCCGTAAGGCTGCGTACAGCCTGCGGCCAGCCTTAGGGGCCGACGGCCTGTGGGGTACGCAGTTTTTAATTTAATTTCTTTGTTTTTATTTATATTTTGTGTTTTATATTTATGTGTTTTAAAATTTAATTTAATTTAAAATTTAATTTATTTTTATTTATATTTTGGCGTTTTATATATATATATATATATATATATATATATATCGGTGTGTATTTTGCTTATTTTATTAAATGTTTATTATGGTAATTTATAATATTATTAAATATAATGATTATAATTTATTTCTTTTTAAAATAGTATAATTGGAATTTATGATATTATTAAATATAAGGATTATAATGTATTTTATTTAAAATGAAATTATGATTATTATATTTAATATTTTTGGTTAGTTTATAACGTAATTCTTTTTATTGTGTTATATTTTAGGATTAATTTGTATTAATATGTAAATAAAGGGTATTACTTTATTTTACGGGATGAGCAAATAGTTTAAAAACTAGTATCTGCTTTAAGTTGTTATTTGGGAAATTTTATTGTACGTGAAGTAATGGGGATTATTGTTAAACATAACTAAACCTGGATTACTTTTAGCACTTTGGATGTAATAGGGATGTTTTATGAAACTGGGTTAATTTGTGATTTTGATTATGTAATAGAGTGAGTCATTTTTCTTAACTATGAAATCATGCAGTCTTGTTATCGTCTTCTTTTCTTTATGGTTGTGAGTTTCACTCGTAATGTGGGAACCTGTTTCCAAAGTGTGAAAACCTTGTCCCAGAGGCTCGTCATTTTGAGTATTATTCTTTTTTTTTTATGCTCTTGAGCGTTATTGTCTTACGTTAGGAAGGGTTGAACGGTTGGTTAAACTTTTGGTTATGAGTTGTTGCGAGAAGGTTAATGCCTCGCGTGTTCATGTTGTGGTTATATGCTTTTATGATTAGTTCAACCCTTGCCTGTTTTGGAGATATGTTAAGGGTCATAGGGAGAGTGGCTCTTCGTGGGCGCCGGCGCCTCGGGTAAGAGGAAGTGCCAGGGGAACCCACGTAAGAGTAGTTAAACAAGTGATAACCTAAAAATAGAATTTAGGGGGATGGGTAGTAAAACATACAAGATAAAGAAAAATGGATTCCTCGTCTATGCATTAGGGCTACCGTAGACTAGTGATAGACTGAGTAGGCCGTGGTCGGCAAAGTCGTAGTCTCGTCTTCATGAGAGATTATCGGCTCCGCATTAGCTACCCTATGGTGCCGGCGCCTCAGTAGGAGGAAGGGCCAGGTGATCCATAGATGGGTGCCGGTGCCTCGGTTAGGAGGAACTGCCAGGGGATCCCGTGAGAGCTATGCGATGACACTCTCCACTAGACACCCTTGTGGTCCTTGTTTCTTGTCGCCTCTGGATATTGTTATTTTTATGTTGTTCTGATTATAGGGCTAGGGAATCCATAGGTGGGTGCCGGCGCCTCAGTTGGAGGAAGAGCGAGGGGATCCCATGAGAGTTATGTGATGACCCTCCCTACTTGACACCCGTCTGACTTGTTTCTTGTTGCTTATGGAATGGTGTATTGAATGGTTGATTCAGAACTTTTATGGAATCGTATTCTTTATAATGGTTGGTTTGGTTTTATTTGGAAATGTATTTTGGGTGTTGGTTCGGTTCATCTGGATGTTATCTCTTTGTGATGTATCTTTGAACTCTTGTGAATTTGATTTATGATTGTTAAGTGATAGTACTTCATGTTATTGTGATGAGTTTATTGGTTTAAGCTGGGATTTATGTGATTTGATGCGTCGTTGGTTGTGCATTGCAGGTTAGGTTGTACTTGTTTTTATATTATATTGTGATTGAGTAGGTTGACTTTCCTTAGTCGGGTTCACTTCCTCATCACCTCTGAGCACGGGGGGTGAGTTACTTGTAATTCACATGGTTGGGTGGAACGTGCTTCGCACCCGTTGGGTTCCCCATCAGCATCTTGTCTTCTCAACTTTCCGCAGTGCAGATGTTCCAGTGATCAATTGTACTTCATGTTCATTATTCTTGTATCAATCCCCATGTTGGGGAAATTCAATGTAATTCATGTATCAAAGAAAATTGTAATGTAATATTATTTCAATGATGTAATAGTTAGGTTTGATTTGGATCTTGTTAAAAGATTTACCATGGATGTAATTGTGCGATGTTGTCATACTCGCATCATGACTATCAGTTGTATCATTGTTTATGGTTTTCATAGATCAAATGGTTATGTTAGTTTCATTATCTTTATATTGTTTTGTGGTTGCAATGTAACCTCGCGTGCCCCAGGGAACCATGTGTTTTAATGTTATGTGTTATGCTATGTGTTTATGGTTTAATGTTGTTACATGTTACTTTTATTATTTAAAAAAAAAAATTATTCGCATTATGTGTTTGTTCTCTGGGGTTTGCACGACGGGCGTTACAACTAAACCCTAAACCCTAATACCCCTACCCTTTATCTCTCTCCTACTCCCCCCTCTCTCTCTCAAGTATCTCCCTCCTACCCCCACTCGCCCTTTCTCTCCCACTCCCTCCATATCTCTCTCTGAAGTCATAATTTAAAAAGAATATCATTTATATTTATATTAATATTAAAGATTAATTTTTAATAGAGGGGGTTCGACCGAACATATTTAGAATGTTTGACTGAACCCAATTCAAATCTATTTATTTTATTTTATGTTAAATGGGTTTGGTCAAACCCCCATTCGACTAAACATTTTTTTTTGTTTGACCGAACCCACTTATTTTCACCCACATCCTCTCAGGCACCAAAATTGCTCATAATTTTGCACTTCGAAGCTTGATTTGAGAATGAAAATGGAGATCTCAAAAACCCAACTTGTATTAGGTTTCCCTCAAAACGAGCTATCCAACGAATATAATTTTAATATGTTTTGATTATATTATCTATTTTTTTTAAGTTTTATTAAATATAGGTTTTTCATTAAAAACAAAACTCTTTGTTCTGCACATGTGGAAAAATAGAAGATTATAATTTTATTTTTTTAAAATATGAGTGCACTAGATATTGGAGTTCTTGATCCAACAAAAAAAATAAAAAAAATTGATACATATAGTAAAAGTTATGTGTTATACGGTCTTGTTATGTCTGAATTGTAATTGATTTGACTTTGAAACTTGATTAAAGAAAAAATATTCAATAAAAAACTATCTAACCAAGTGGAAGCACTATATATCAGAGTTACAAATCTAAATTCGAAATAATTAGAAATTAATCTTTCAAGAAAAAAATAGTTATGCGTTATACAGTGTGCGTCACTTTTTAAAAATGTTGTTTTTTGAAAAAACCAATTTTTTGTGGGAGATGGAAAAAGAAGTGCAATCTGATTCCAATTTTTTTGAACAAAATAGTTTTAGAATCTACAGAAAAAATGTGACAAGACTCTAGTTTGCATCATCTTCAAATTCCTCACATTTTAACCACTATAGGTGCTCGAATGTGAAGATTTAGTTAAAAAAAAATTAGTGTCCAGTTTGGCCAAAAATTGTAAACTACTATTGTGGGATCACCCATATATATATACATATATGTATGTATATATATATACATATACATATATATATATACTTCTATATAGATACACATATATGGACATTATACATAGATGTAAATAGACATACATACATATACATATATACATACAAATATACATATAAATATATATGTATACACATAAGTTGTATATGGACCACCCTTTTGCACCAAAGGTTTTGCATAGGCCTGTAACTGTGATTTTCAACATTCTATGGAAATGGTTGCAATGGAATAAAATAGTTAATGTTATGCAATTCATGTTGTTGATGTCCTCCTTAGGCTATATTGTCTCATTTGTGACTTCCATTTACCGTCTATGGTTGCAACACAACAAAATAGTCAATGTTTTGGAAATTATATATTCATATACATAGATATATATACATAGATATATAAATATATATATGCATCTATATACATACATATATAGATATATATGCATATATATACATACATATACATATAATACATACATATATAAATATACATATATGTACATATATACTTACACACACACACACACATATATGTTGCAATGAAAGAGTTAATGTTTTACAAGTTACATTGTTTTAGGGTATATTGTTACCTTTTTGATGAGGTTGTCTTGAAAAAAATTTATATAGTTTCTTCACACCAATATTGTTTGATTTATGGTTTGGCTTTTGTAGGGATATTTTTGTATGGGTTTGTCACTGTGATTTTTAGTTTTTTGTGGGTTTGGCCATCTAGGTGACTGTTGGTAACAATATTGTTTCATTTAAATACAGAGTAACAAACCAATGGAGGAATATAACCCAAGCCACCCAATAACAATCATCAAAATCTGCACCATCTTTAAAATTTTATTATGTTGCAAACATAAGCAGAAAATGAAATCCATTAAAAGAAGCCCACAAAAAATCACAATACGAGAATTTTTTTCATAATTTTAACAATTTTATTGCATTCCAAACATAGCCACAAAATGCAAGCCACTTAGAGAAACCCACCAAGATTCACAACAACAAGTTGGAGGGGGTAATGAAGCTTCATTGGCCACTTCCAAATGTTCAAGCTATTCTTCCTCTTGCTGCAAGATGAATTCATGCTGCAGTGCAAGAAGAGATTGTACATCCCCTGAAATTTTCCTAGCTGCTTCAGCCAAGTCATCAAGACTTGGCATTCCCCTTTCATTATTATCATATTGTGCTTCGTCAACTTCCATTGGTTCATTTTGTATGTCCTTAGGAAAAATAGGTGGGAAATGTGAAACATTCTCAAGTACATTATGAGAATCATCATGGATGCACTCTTTAGACTCAAATTATTATAACTTCAGGTTGAGCAGACGTTGAGGTGGCTTTACGTTGTTTCCTTGATGAAACTCTTTTTGGCAATGTGACAGGTGTAGGGGGCACTCTCATGGCTTTCCTCTTTCTGACTTTCCTAAAGGGTTCAGACTCAACAAAAGAGGATGATAGAGAAACTGTCCTGGCAATAGGTGTTGCTGTAGGAGGAACTGCTATAGGAGAAGGTGTTGCAGGAGAGGGACATTGTTGTCTTTGAGCATGAGGGCTAGACTCTAGGGTTTTTTCTGCCCTAAATGACTCTCCTACCTTCATTTTTCCTTTTTATCTTCTACTAGCAGACTTGATTTGTATTCTAGTAGAGGGTTCTAGTGTGGAGGCCGTAGGAATAGATGTTGTAGGGGTAGGTGCTGCAGGGATTGCTCTAGGCAGCTATGGAAGTTGCAAACCCTTTTGGGCAACAAAGTCTTGCCAAGAAAGGGGAGAGATATCCCTTAGGGAATGCTCAATCAACAGTTTTATGAGGACATAGTGGGAAATAGATTTGTCCCTTCCTCTCTGGGTTTCATGGGCACTTTGCTTTAAAAGATTTAACAGAAAGTTTGAGACATTAATAGCTAACCCATGCCTCATATGGCTCAATAACTTAAAATGGTAAGAATGTAAATAGGAGAAGCATCCCTCACAGGTGAAATACCTGATTATGAATGCAGCATACTCAGAATATGGAAAGGGCAGCGACACTCATTTGCAGCCTTGTTTAGAGACCTTCAAAGGTCCATCAGTTGGTACTATAAATTCTTTCCTCGCAGAAACAACATCTGAAGAGAAATTTTGTCCTATTGCAGGAAGCCTCGTTATTTCACCAATTTGTTCTTCTATTATTGCCATTGTCAGACCCCATACTCAAGCTTCCCTCTCTGAAAGAGTTCTTAAAAATTCACTAGCAGCTTCCTCATTGAAAGAATCTAACCTCAGAAAATAGTTTAGCCAACCACAATTATTGAATTCTTGCACTGTTTGAGGATTTTGTGTTAAGATCTCATGAGCTACAGGCTCATGTCTTACCAATTGACCACCCATATTAACAAATTACCTTAGCTGAGATTCCAGAAACCCAAAATTTTTCTAAAAATTCAAAAGAAAATTCTTCTGCTCTACTTCTTTTTTCCTCTTTCAGTTTCTTTCTGTCATGCCGTCACTTTCTCTTCTTTTCCAAGAATGACTTTGAAAATTAATTGCATGTAATGATTACTAAGATCTACTCCTATCAATCAGTTAATATTGTTTAAGATAAAACATGCAGCCATATTTGGAAAGTACAAGAAGAATAAAAATATCATATTAGTTGCGAAAGCGATATAAGAAAAGGTTTGAAATGGATTATCCCATCCCCTACTTAAAAGTTGACATGTGTCCACAAATGGCCGAAAGGATAGGCGAAGCATGGTCGATAAAGACTTATATGCACATAGTAGTTGTTGAATAAATGAAACAAATAAATAAAGTGATTAAGAGAAGATACCGCATACCTTTCATTTAATGCTCACATGTGTTGGGAAAAATCATAGCACATCATGAAATGATGGCTGGAAGAGTAACCATGAATAAGGTGGTATGGCAGGATGGATGATGTGGAAGAAAAGATAATGAATGGCGATGATGGATTGAAAATGGAGAACGTGGCATCCTTGAAAAAGAAACCTTTATTATGTGCATGCAACGTGGAATTTAAAGAGATGTTGTAGGAGAAAGACCAAAGTATTTTGTTGTAGGAAGATCAGTGGTTGTATTTGAAACAAATTGTTGCAAAAACTCATCTTTAGAAGTCGGCTTATGGTACAACCGAAGACGGTGTCCATTAACCAGTAGCTTGAATCGGACTAGATCTATTGTAGCCAACTACACTGAGCCATTATCAAATACATGTTCTATTTCATAAGGACCAAGCTAATGTGTGTTTAGTTTACCTTGATTTTCTTTGTATCTAGAGTCATAAAGCAGTGCCCAGTCACCAGCAGAGAATTGCTTAGTTCTAATATGATTGTCAAGCCATTTATTTCTTTGCTGTTGGATAGCTTCAGTATGCTGCAGGGCAGCTTTCCTCATCTCATCCAATGCGTTTAGCTATAGGAGTCATTCCTTTTGAGCTTCAGATATATCAATGTTAAGCCAGAGAGTAGTCCTCAAAGTTTTAGGCTCAAATTCAATTGGCAACATGGCAGTCTTACCATAGAGTAATTCAAAAGGAGTAAACCCTATAGTTGTTTTCCATGTTGTTCTATAGGCCCAAACTGCTTCAAGCAAGTGATTTCTCCAATCCTTCTTGTGTAACTGGATTGTCTTTGTAAAGATTGCCTCAATTTTTCTGTTGGTAACTTCTGTCTGGCCATTGGCTTGAGGGTGATAGGGGCTAGACTTTTTGTTCGTAATCTTGTAATCATTCATCAAGGCAGTGATTAAGTTGGATGTAAAATGAACTCCTTGATCAGTAACAAGCTCCCTTGGGACTCCAAACTAAGTAAAAATCTGCTCTGTATAGGAAATTAACAACTTTATTATCACGGGCATGTGCCATTGCTTTTACTTCTACCCACTTGGTTACATAATTAGTACACACCAAAATGTATTATTTCCCATTGGATGGAGGATCAATAGGCCCAATAAAATCCATACCTCACTTATCAAAGGGACTAACTACCATTTGAGGATTTAGGGGCATTTCATCATACCTTGTTGGTCTCCCCATGCGCTGACATCTATCACATTTCTTAGTTTAAGTTGCAGCATCTTTGTGTAGTGTGGGCCAATAGTATCCTGTATTAAGCACTTTCATACCTGTTCTCTTAGCTATAAAGTGTCCACCACATGGCTCATCATGATAGGCATACAAAATTTCATAGGTCTCATCTTCCCTAACACATCTTCTCATGACTTGGTCAGGTCCTATATAAAATAAACAATCTGCAATCCATGAAAAATTGAAACTTTTCTCAACTAACAATTTCCTTTCCTTTGGTGAGAAGTGAACTCGAATCTTGTTTGCTACTAAATAATTGGCAAGATCTGCATACCATGGA
>VDFB02389096.1:0-13790 GCA_007258455.2 Sequoia sempervirens
TCGTAGTCAGAAAACAATTAAATGACCCATCAAAACTCATCCAGGGGTCTTGAAATTGAGTAGGATTTTTACCATATGTACCAAAAAAATATTATACCAAGTTGATTTGCAATATGAGCTTTGAGGTTCAAAATATTTATTGACAAAGTAGACCTATAAAGAATTTTTCTAACTTAATCTTCACTTTTGGGCACCTATAGTAGCTAAACCATGAAGAATTTGAAGATGATGCAAACTAGTGATTTGTGAAATTTTTTCTATAGATTCTAAATATATTTTTTTCAATTTTTTTTGGAATCAAATTGCACTTCTTTTTCCAACTCCTTCAAAAACTAGTTTTTTTCAGTAAACACCATTTTTAAGGAGCGATTCTCACCATAAAAAACATATTTTTTTCCATGAGGGATAAAATTATAATTTTTTCGAATTTAGATTTTTAACTACAATATCTAGTGCTTTCATTTGGTTTCATAGTGTTTTATTGAATATTTTTTTTTTAATCAAGTTTCGAAGTCAAACCAATTACAATTCCAACATAGGCGAACTGCATACAACATAACTTTTTTAGTATGTATCGAAATTCGATTTCTTTTTGGTTGGATCAAGGACTTCAATATCTAGTGCACTGATATTTTTCAATTTTTTATTTATAATCTGCTATTTTCCCACGTGTAGAACATGGAGCTTGATTTTCAGTGAGAAACATATCTTCACAAGAAATAAAATATATATATAATAATTAAATTAAATTTATTTAAAATTATACTTTTTTGGAAGCTTATAATAAGGACTACTTACTTACAAAAAATAGATTTTTAATAAATTCATTTGATCCCCTAAAAGGTAAATCAAAAGTGGTTTTTTATTAGCATTTTGATAGGTGTAAATGAAACTTCATTATAGGTATGATTTAAAACTAGCGAGGTTTTATCGAAGGGGGTTTGATCTAAGGTGGTTTGATCAAACCCCTTTCAATTGGAATCCTTTAAATGGAAATTTTCAAGGCCTAAATCATTATATTTTCTAAAAATATGCGATTTCAACAAAAATCAGGATCTCCAAGAAATTGTAAACCAGTATTGTGGGATCACCCCCTACTTCTCCCTTCATCCTCCCTCACCTCATCTCTTGATTCTATCTATCTCACCTTTCTCTCCCTCCCTACTTCTCCATCCCTTTATCCCTTCCGTCTATCTCTCTTTATCTCTCTATAATTCTCGCCCTATATACTTCTCTCTATATTGATCTCTCCATATCTCTCCCTTTCCCTCTCTCTACTTTTCTCTCTCTCTCTTGTTGTCTACTTATCTCTCTATCTTCCTTTTTTTCTCTATATCTATCTCTTTATATCTCTATATCTCTATATATCTCTCTCTTTATCTCTGTCTATTTGTCTCTCTCAATCTCTCATTATCTTTCTCTCTCTCTCAATATCTCTCTCAATCTCTCCATCTCCCTCTCAACTCTCTCTATCTCTTTGTCTCTGTCTCTATCTCTATATTTTTCTCTCTCTCCCTCCTTTCCTCCCCCCTTCCCTCTCTACTTATATCTACATCATCTCTCTCTCTCTCTCTCTCTCTGTGTGTCTCTCCCTTTAATAGACATCAAAAATAATATTTAATTAAATAAATACTTGTTATTTATTTAATTTAAATTATGTTGCTTATCCTAATAATTAATTAAATAAATATTTATTATTTATTTAATTAATTTCCCCATTATCCTTACATTCCACCACCTTAAATCAAATAAAAACATTTTTATTTAATTAAAGCTACCACTTTTCTCATATTCCTCTAAAAATCCCCTAACCTTTTTTTAAGTTAATTAATCCTTCATTAATTAACTGTATCCCTCTCCTAATCCTCATTATCCAATTCTCCAACTTTTAACTCCATCCAAGTGAATAAACCCATGGTTTGTTAACTTAACCCTTCCTCATTAAATAAATTAATTCATGATTATTTTTTTAATGCCTAAGCCTAGTTACCCTTATTACCATTATTTCCTGATTTTAAATTCCTACATCGCACCTACCCCCACTAGCCTTTAACACAACCCACCCTATCTCTTACACAAATTTAATGCCTCTCTTCCCAATGTGTTCTCACACATGTGTGAGAACACATCCCCATTTCACTCCTTTCCATATTGTGACACTTTTCACAAGGCTAATCATTCTTCATTCCTTGATCCAAACCCTATCCTTCTTTCAATCTTAGCCTTCCATTAGCCAATCAATCATAGCCCTTGTTTCATCTCACCAAATTTCCATATGATGAGACCTTGTATCTCATTATTCACATCCACATTCTCCATAGCCTCATGATTCCCAAACATCCATCAAATCCATATCTATCCTACAATCATGTTGATAAAACATTGAGCAACCACATCCATTCCAATCACTTGAGAAAATTGACAAGATATGGGTGTATCTTGTGAGATCAATCCATGAAGAGGAGGATACTATGAAGGCATAACTCTTTCTTAAGAACAATAGTCTATCTTAAGTATAGAGAATCAACTTTAATCAAATCAAATCATTTTAAGGTCTTGACATTTGATCCCAAGTCTAACCCCATACAACATATTCATCCTCATATCTTAGTCTTCTAATCTCTCGTCCATCCCTAATTCATCACCATAATTCCCAGCCTCATCAAAAATAAATCCAAAACATCCCTCTTCCAATCAAACCTCCACCATTTCTAACCATTCAACCTACCATTCATCCAATGTAATCTATTCTAATCCACCTTCACCCATCCTAAACCATTCTAATATCCTGAACCCATATCCTAATCCCTATGATGATAATGATAAAAATATAGATCACCTTGAATCCATTAGACAAAATCCTCTAAGATCTCACCAATCACCCATCCAAAGTCCCTCTCAAAAATCCCACCCACATCCTTACCACATATCATCCTCATGGGATTCCATCAAAAATTATTTCCTCACACACTACTTTAATAATGATAGGGATGCAATGCCTAGATATCTGCTTGGAATTGGTGCTAAAATTCCATCCTCCCCACCTTCATCCAATCCCAGCCCATTCCCTCTTACATATCATTCCCCTTCCTTTGACAAGGGATACCAAGCCTTCAACCAAAATATCCATCAAACTCTATCAAAATCCCAAATTCCCATCTCCCAATCCTTTTCAATTTCCTCATCCTCATCCTCAATTTACCCATCCATAGAATCTTCCACCTCTTATTCCACTTGTTCATCTCCCACATCCTTACAATCCACATCACCCAAATCTTACCAATCAAATTCATCCCATGTATCTTATAATAATTGGCTCCAAGGACTAATAGCAATGGTGCTTAATTCCCCATTAAAAATAAAATAGTGCAATCTTCCCATGTCATGCATCAACAATAATCAATCCCACACCAATATAAATCACAATCCCTTGAATCTCATGAATCCTCTACTACTTCATCCATCCAAGTTGAATCATATATCCAACATTCCTCCCCCATCATACCATCCACATAAAATAGCTATGTCAATACTCCAATCTAAAGCATGTTAACATAGATTCCCCTCCATATAGAGATCAAGGAACCCCTTATCCTCCATGATATGATCCCCTTTCATCTCATGATCCCATTTTTAATCAAGAATAACATATCCCTCCCATCCCATCTAATGATACTTTTTCATATCAAGATCAAAATACCCCTTCCACTCCATTACATGATCCCTCTATAAATAAAGATCAAAGTGCACCTTCCACCCCATCTAATGATCATCTCCCCTCTCATGATCAAGACACCCTTCCCACTCCATGTCATGATACCCTTCCATCTCATAACCAAGAAAAAACTATACCATCCACCCCATCTCATGATCCTACCCCAAGTCAAGATGAAATAATCCCTTCATCTACATGCCACGATCCTAATCCTGCACAAGATCCCATAACCCCATACTTATCAAAATGGGTTCCTCCACATTCATCCAAGAGCCTATTATTCCTTCCACAACATATCCCTTTGAAAATGGACTCGTATCTTGCTTCCAAAATAATAAGTATCCCATTGGGAAAAATATTTTTTAAGCCATGCATTATCAAGACAAAGGGTTAGGCCTACATGAGCAAGTCATATTAGAACCCCTACAAATCCAATCAAATCCTAATTATCGTGGCCTTGGTTATAAGGCTCTAGAAGTTGGTACTCCCTCAACCCATCCTAAATCCAAAATCCCTTCATATAAATTTCAATATCCATATTCCCAATCCTCCAAATCTATCTTGAGACCTTATGTTTCAAATCCCAAACCATCATCCCTTCCATATATTTTGGGTCCCTATGTCCCAAAATAAATTCCTTCATCCCCTTCATCCATTTGGGTCCTTACATTCCACAACCTATCACTCATATTACAAAATCTCTCTATCATATTTATCCATCACCTCATATCCCAGATCAAGATCAACCAAGGCACATATATTTGAAATCCCTCCAACAAACTACTTACACCAACCCATCCATAATAAATTCACATCATTCATATCCATACAAAAGTCACATTGCTCTTGGAAGCAATTTGGATGCCAAATCTCAAATTTATAAAGCCAAAAATCCAAAAAACAAGGGATCAACATGTCCCATCAAAAAGACATGTAAAAACAAAGAAAAATATGACCCAACGTCAAAAATCCCAAAGGCCACAAAGGCCCATGAAGAAAAAATAAAATTCAAAAACCACATGGATTCCAAAAATACTAATAGAATCAATGAATCCTAAAGAAAAATCAAAATGGGCATCTGGACTTTCTTATCCAAAACTTTCATCCAATTCTAAGTCCTCCATCCTATCTAATATTCCTTCATCTCCCTCATCTATTTTTGATCCTTATGTCCCAAAATATATATCCACTCCTTCATTTAAACCTCCAACTTCAAAGACCACTTCTCTTCCACAAATCCACCACGCTTCAAGGTGTGTTCCAATGTTGACCTTTCCAACATTCCCATTCACTTATCCACATGTATTCCACCAACCCTTCCATTATCCAACATCCATCTTTCATCCTTCCATCCCTCTTATTTGATCCTTTTCATGAGTCTATAGCCCTCTCCATCTTCCAATGCATTTTATCCCCCTCACCATCATTCTACCAACTTCTATGAGCATGATAGCACATAATCAAGGGATACCATCTATGAAACTAGATTCTCTAGATCTTCCTCCCCATCCTCTTGATGGGACTCTCAAAATGAACATAACCTTTTTATGTTCATTGATAGGTTCAATTAAACTAGGGACCGTATTGTGCTTGATACTAGTGTAGTGATACAATAGAGGTACATGGAAAACAAGTGGAAACATAAGAACAAATCATGAATCAATGACTCATAATAGTTAGGGGAAACAAGCTTGTGAGGGAAGTCGGTGAGATTAAATGTTGATGACATAAGGGCAGCCATGTCCATAAGAGAACATTCGTGAAGAAGGATAATACAATGGATGGATGGTGCAAATCAAACAATGAAGGATAATTCTTTTGGTAGTATGGATAGTCATGGTCTCATGACTATGAAAAATGGGAAGCAATATTACAATTAAAAACAACAATTCATTGGTTATAACTCAAAAGGAATTCACCAAAGAGAAAAAGAAAAGGAGTAGTGATTATGGAGATTGCTATGGCAATGTATTTAATTTGCATAATAAGATAAAATAATGAGCATGCAGGTAGGTACTATAATAGGGTTAATAAGACCCATACTTAATGAGTAGGGGGAGAACATCATGGTTGAGTTTTAGAGAGTTCAAGGGAAGACATTGCATAAGATGGCAGTGACCTTTAAACTCAATCACAAAGACATTCCCTAACCTATAAAAAAGTCTTAATGATTATAATAAAATCAAGAGGATAGTCTTATTGACTATAATAAAGATAGTAGGTGGCAGTATTGTCTACATCTATGAAACTTTTTTTCCTATTTAGATGAGAGAGAAGGCAATGGAAGATAATAGGAAAGTGTTTTCAAAAGATTAAGGAGGTTCCAGAATCCCTGGTTAGGTTAGAGTATTTGCAGATCTAAAAAATTAAAATGCAGATTTAATAAACAAAACAAAGAAACTAAACATACACAGAATAAATCATAACACAAAGATTTAACGGTTCACTCCAACTGGCTACATCCACCAAACCGCAGCCATCCAAATGTAATTATATTATTCAGTGTAAACCTAGAATACAATCTTTGCGGAATAATCGCTGCCATCATACGTAAAATACCATCTCGAATCCTTTTACCAAGCTTAGAATCCATTTTAGGGTTCTAAGGTAAAACCGACAAAAGTATACCATGGCTATACAGCATGATCAGCCACATGTACCAACACTTTGTTCTTTTTGGAGATTTGCATGCAATGCTAGCTTCCACAACCTTTTTCATCATCCTCCTTGCTTACTCCATGTGCATGCATCAAATGAATTTATTGAAAAGGGCTTTAGAAACCCCTATGAAAATTCAGTCATCAATTTTAAACTTTTAAAAGAAAATGAAAATTTGTAGGTGCAATGCTAAATATGGGGTGAAAAATGCTTCAAAACAGACATCATTTAATGGCCTACACTAAATGGGAGCATTGGAGCAAGGTATGGACATTCATCAAAGCATAACAGATAGAGGAATTATGTTAGATGTTATAATTGTAAGTGCCCTACTAAATATGCATGCAAATGTCGAAGCATAGACATATAGAAAAATGTTTCACATAAAGCCACAAAAGAAATGTTATCTCAGAAATGCAATGATTGTAAACATGAAAAATATGGAAGCATGCACAAGGTGTGAAATCATTGAGAAAGTGCGTCAATGAAATGTCATCTCATGGAATGAGATGAGTTCCTGGAATATGCACAAAATGGATTTGTTGAATTAGCTTTAGAAACTTCCAAGAAAATGCATTCGGCAGCTGTAATGTTGAATTCTATAGTCTTTGTTAGCATTCCCCTATGTTTGACCGAATAAAAGGATTGAAGTGGGATATGGGAATTCATCAAAGAATATTTGTAAACATTTTAGTCGACTACCCTAAAATACGTTAATGCAAAACATTGAAACAACAAAATAGGCATCGTGTAAAGACATAAAGGAAACGTGGAATTTTGTTAGCAGTTGCAGTCACAATTCTTTTGGTAGACATGCATATACATTGTGGAAGCTTATATAAGGCAAGTAACCTATTTGACCGAATGACTCAAAGAATAGTAGTGTCATGAAATACAATGCATATGGAGGATATCGGGCACCCACATGACCTCACAAGGACTTTGCTTCATGCAATAAATATAGGCCACGTGGTTATAAACTAATGTATAAAATGGATTTGTTGAAAAGGTTTTAGCAAATTTTGGTTGAATGCAATTAGAAGATATAAAGCCAAATTCCACAACCTTTATCACCATCCTCCCCACCCGTACAAAAGTGGAGCTGTAGAACGAGGCATAGACATTTTTCAAAGAATAAAGGATAAGATGTAGTTGTAGTTTCCTTTATTCATATACATGCAAAATATCACAGTGTGAACAAGGCCTTAAATTGTTTGATACTATGCTACCAAGATATGTGATCTCATAGAATGCAATAATCATATAATGTATTGCATAAAGAATCTGTTAAAAAGGCTTCAGGAAAATTTTGTATCTTTGGTGCCCTTAAATTACATACTACACTTTGATGTTGGGTTGTGATGCAGATGTCCTTAATTTCAACACTTCAATTGTAAGAACATGTTGCTCATGGGGTTCATCATGTTGCATCTGACTTAATGAATGCTTTCTCTGTGTTCAACCAACTACCAATTGTGGCAAGCTTGCATACACATAGCTTCAATGGGAAGAATAAAGGGTTTCTTGTTGACCAATGTAAACATTTTCTCGATGCCGCCATGTTCATAAAGAAGCAGCAAAACATGAAGAACAACAAAACTGTCAAAAGAAACGTCATTGTTTGCGCCTGGCAGAGGGAGCTCAAATCAACAGTTTGGGTGAGATGATGTGGACCAATATGAACTATCCCCTGCTAGCCCATGGGGGACCCACCATTGTGAAGCTTCATCCAGTGGGGCCGCATGGAGGAGGGATGCTTTCATTCCAGCCTGTGGGATTTTATGCTACCATCAAAGGGAAGTAGCGGGGGAGCGAGGAGGCTCCATGTGGCAACAGTGGGACCCATGCTAATTGTTCAATATTACTATTTGATAAAGTTTTTGATTGTGAGGAAGTAATTAAATTTGAAATACATGGGTAGAGGAGACTTTCTATAGCTCAATGGAGAAAAGAATTAAAGCCTCTAAATGTTAAAAAAGAAAAAAAAATTGATGTAGGGTAGTAAATATGAAAAATGCAAAATGTAACATATACAAGTAAATGAAGAGGCTTTATATAGCCTAATTAAAATGAATAAAGGCCTTCACAATAAAAAAACATTTTCTTTACAGCTATGGGATAAACAAATGTGGAGGTAGGAAATATTGAATAGAATGTATTTTCAAATAAGGGGAACAAAAGGGGTTTTTCTACAGTTCATTAGGACGGTGAAGTTTTTCATGAAGTTAAAGCAAATCTTTCAGTTACTAGGTGAAAATAAAGGAAAGTGGGAAAACAAGGTGTAGAACGAGTTTCTTCAAGCAAGGAAATTTTGGATCTAAGGCCCCGCCTTGTGCTAGTTGTCAACTAAAGATTTTCAATTAGGGTTTTTCTTGTTTCTTTAAGTGTAATTTCCTATTTCATTTGGACATCAGTTGCTCATTTTTGGTCTCATGGGAATAATTTTTGTAACAAGTTCCAAAAATAAATATGTTATTATTTTAGGGTCTGGGGTTTTTTGAATCTTGTAATAGGGAATTCATTTAGGGCATCCTCATATTTGTATGTAAATGATAACATATTCTGAGTTGGTTGTTTGCATAGTGCACATTGTATGGATTCTGAATATGAGTAAACAAAGAGTGTTGGTATTTGTTTTCTTGTCTTTCCTTGAATGTTTGTTTAGTGTTATCACTTTCATTCAAATAATGAATTAAATTGTATTAATATAGATAGAGGTTTATGCAACGGTTTATAGGGATTATTAAGTATGGCTAGTTTATTTTCTAGTATCAATGGTGTAAGGCATCATCTCGTAAGTATAGTTATGACTAGGTAAATGTTGTGATGAGTTTTAAGTTACATGGCTTAGGTGACTCCATCTTAGAATATGGCACTAGACTTTTCATGTTGCAGTCTCCTGAGACTTTTGTGACAGCTACAAATTTAAATCAATTTTACTTGTCTATTTTGGTGTGAATGTGTGGATTTTAATGCATTCCATTTCTCGTGTTTAAATTAGACATTACCATGGTGGTCAGCCAAATCTTTAGGGTATTATGTCTATTTAACTGTTAAAGGGGAATTATTTGTTTACAGTGTTCTAGATGTTCTGGCACACACGTGTCTATAAGCACACTATTGGGATCACCCTCTTAGGTTTCATAGAGCCTGAAGTGCAAGGGAGAAATATTTTAGTTCAATCTCTTGTTTGTTGGCCAAATCTCTCCTTGAATCTGACCATTAGGCCTTGCACCCTTTTAGGATTCAAGTTGATTGTAAATTTGGCAACCAATAGATTTGTGACCTTGCTAGGGAAGAACTTTGAATCTCTAGCTATAGACTATCCTATCACAGTCATATTATTTGTTGATCTAAGCATTTGGTTCAAATATTGAAGAAATGAAAAACTAGGAGAAATAAATTATTGCATTGTACTTGAAAGTTTCATGATCTATGGTGCTCTGCTAATGAAAAGAACTTAAAAATAAATCTCATTATTGAAGATGTTTCAATTGCTTGAAGATTTTTTCTTCTTAAAGCATGTGGTGACTCTACTAAAAAAATTGGTGAAGAAGTGAAGAAAGTTTTAGATTTATAAATATTTCTAGTTAGAAAGAAGAATTTGTAGCAGCTGCAATATACCTAGGTATTTTCCATATTTTGGTTTTCAAGAAGCATAAATCTATATATGAAGACCATGTTTGAAGGCCGTAGAAAACGTTGGTTCCCTTATTTAGTGAAACAAAAAAATACAATAAATGGATATGGAGAATTGAATAGTTTTAGAGGGAATAAATTTTATTTACAAATATGTATGGTTGTCCTTCTTCTCCCTCTACAAGTTGTAATGTCATGCCTAAAACATAGCCATGTCCTCAAAGAAAGATGTTCATTAGTGAAATATATAACCCTTTGGACTTCAGTAAAATCAAGGGTTACCCACACTCTATCCCAAGAAGAATTAATAAATATTTTCCTAAGTTTAGAGTTGACTTCGAAGAATCAAAATTAAGACATTTACGAAATTTTTTTGATTTAATGGAAGACTGTCAAATAATAGAAGAGGATTCTATCATCAAGTTTTTGTAATAACTTTAGAGGATGTTGTTGAATATTGGTTTTCTAGTTTACTAAAGAATTTGATTTGTTCATGGAAAGAGCTTGGAACACTTTTCATTGATCAATTGGAAGGAATGCCAAATGATAATATGTTCTTGTTTGTAAGAAGAAATTTGCATATACAAGAAGAATTTGAAGAGGAATCTAAAAAACAAACTTGAATCCATATCATCTAGTAATGCATTGTGTGATATGAAAATATTTGAGGATGAATGCCCCTATGACTTTCATGATAGATTAAAAAATTTATGTTTGATATACCAGAATTAGAAAGACCTGATGAATCATCTTGCATTGATTTATTCTATGATAATTATGAGCCAAGTTTGAGTACCATGCCAACTCACTTGAAGGCCCCTAGCCTTAAATGCATATATCAATGGATCTTAGTGATTGGAGAAATTATGGATCAATACAAAAGTAATCTCCAAACTCAATTATGTGATGGTACTTTTTCCAAACATAGTCTGATGGATGTGGATGGTATAGAAAAATACAATGATAATGCACCTTGTAGTGATGAGGATGTTTTTTTTGAACAACCTACTAAAGAAATATAACCAAATGAATATTTCAACCCTAATGGTCATGATGAAGGAAATGAAATGTGTGAATTTTATTTTGTTTTCTTTGAGAGTGCAAAAATAGAGATCAAATTGTATATATATGATGAAGGCGACAGTGATGCTGAGTGTGTTGATTATGAAGTTTCATCTCTTCATGATTATAATAGTAGTATTGGTGATTCCAGTATGCAATCAGTTGAGGAGTATTCTTATCTGGGTGATCATGATGATTGTGAGTATGTTTGCAACCCTTATGGATATGATTCCTCTCATAAGGAGGAGGCAACACTAATTTCACTAAGTGAAAAGTATTCCAACAAATATGATGATAATACTTTTTAAGTGTCAAAAGAAAAAGATAGTGGATATGAACTAAATATCTTATTTGAAGAAGAAATGTGTAATCAGCAGTGTTATGATACACTAGGTCATACCAATTCTACAAATGAGTGTAGCATTGATACAAGCTTTCATGATGATGATACAAAGGAGCCTACTGATTTGAGGAATGCTCTTGAACACAGCAGTATATCATATAAAAATGATAAAGTGTGCAATGAATTTTAGTTCGAGAGATCATCTACAAGTAGTTGCAATGAAAAAAAATATGATGGTTTTCAATTTGGCAGTGAAGGATATGACCCTGCTAATTATTGCAGCAATATGAACAAAGAAATGGGTATGCATGCTATAGACACTGAAAAATATCCTAAATGATATCATGCACTCGAATAAAACATACTAACATCATTTTCTCTTAAAACCCATCCTCTTTTCCCTTAATTAATTAAATTAACCTAGCTATTTAATTAATTCCATCATTTGCATATATTAACCTAATTAATTTAATCAAGTTAATTCCCCCCTTTCATGCTAATATTTCATCTCATTAAATTAAATAAATCAAACTATTTAATTTAATTCCCTAAATATTCTTATGTAATTAGATAACCCTATGTTATTTAATTAAATATCATTTCACCTTGCCCCCATTCATTAAATCATTTCATTTAATGAATATCATTTTATTCTTCTATTTCCCCTAATTGCATGATTAAACCCTTGTTTAATTAGCAATTATCTAATTAATCTAATTCCCCCCACTTGTAAGGGAATATTCCAAGAGAATATTCCTCTTTTGCACATTCCCCCAAAAGGGGAATATTCCCATAGAATATTCCCTCCCCTTTTGCACAATTAAAATTTGTTATAATTTGAAAAATATCCTTTTTCCTCACCCATGAGAATATTCCAAAGAATATTCTCTCTCCTCCAATCATTTAAAAAAGGGTATATTCTCACTTATCTTCATATGCAAGTTAACTTGTGACTTCTTATGCAAGTTAACTTTTGACCTCTTATATAGGTCAGAAGTGTGCTTTTTTTTTTAAGGAATGAGAACCCTTGATTAAATCTCATCTTGAATTTTCAGCCGTTGATGAGAATTCATGATCCATGCCACCCATTTCCTCCATCCATGACCATTGATTAGATTTTTCAATCTCAACCCTCCATTTCTCATTTTCTTTCCTATAAATAGAACACTATTTTGAGACAAATTGATCCATCTTTTTTCAGAGCAAACTCATGCTATTGAAATCATTCACACTCATACTTTGCACACATTCAACATATTTTAGCTTAAATTAGTTGTATAATAGCTTAGCTTCCATTAATGGCTTCCATAATGCATTCATTTAGCTAAATTAGATAATTGCATATCTACATATTTTAGCACAAAATCATGTTATGTTAGCTTTTTTATCATACTCACTTTAACATAAATCATGTTTTCATTCACATCTCATAACTGTTTCATCAATTCTCTTCAATAGAATCAATTGAAACAAGCTCACTGATCCACAAGATTGGGAAAGGGTAATTATTTTGAATCAACACAACACCAATCCCACAATGGGATAAGTTTTAGATGTGTTAGAGTTGAAATTTAAATGCTTTCATAGTTTGGAATGCTTTGTTTTAATGAATGTTTAGTTTAACTTCAATTTGATTGATCTTGTTTAGATTAAGTATTAGTGGCATGAATATGCTTCAATTCTTCATGGATCAAGCATAATTGGCCCATACTAATATCCTCAATCATATTCTAGTGCTAAAAGGATGGAAAAACCAATCAAATTTAATCAATTTCTAGCTCGAATTCGATTCATTTTGATTTTTGTAGGATAGAGTGACACCCAACACAATTTTAGCGACACCTTTGTACGGTGTCGCCATACAACAACACTATCATCACTACAAACAACAATACCTATTAAGTATACCAAAATTGATTAAAAAAATGCAAGTATTTTTTTAAAATTTCCGGCCTTTGGAGGCATCAAAGATTTCAGCTATAAACAATAATGTTTGACCAAATAATGATGCTATTATTCATTGGGTTTCGCGAGGTCAGCCTCTAGTTCAATAGAGCATTATCAAAGAATAGCCATGCCCAATCCCTAAAAGCGAGATTCAAATCATTGTTTTTAGCGCATGTGTTTCTTTATTTTTGATTCCACCGTGATACCTAACATGCCTCTTAACATTACCTCGCTGCCTTGGTAATTCAACGCAGGTTTTGCAGATTGACGACATTACGAAGCTAAAGTGAAGAAGCATTCTTACATTAAGCATAATATGATTAAAATTGCAGCGCTTGTACTGCTTCTGGGGAAATTATGGGTATGTGCTAGATCATGATGGGCCAAAAAGTAGCTATATGATGGGTATGTGTAGGGTATGTGGCT
>VDFB02389097.1:0-29248 GCA_007258455.2 Sequoia sempervirens
TTTGATATTGCAGTTGTAGCTCACCTTGTCAGACGCATCACAAAATATCACAAGTGTGATTTTCAAGGATAGATGCAGTTTTTGACATAGAAAATGTGAGCTAATGTAGCAGATGTGACTCTAAGGTAAATAGATGTGACTTTCTGGTGAACAGTTGTGACTCTAGGGTAAATGTGGTGAATAATGTTGAAAAATCCAACAAGCACTTGGCAAGCACAATGTTTTGGGTGTAAGCAAGTGCACATAAGACAAGTACAATCCTAATAAGCCAATAGGCCAAGGGTTTATATACTTGGTACAACCCACCGATATACCCAGGATTGGTGCTAAACAACTTTCCTTCTTGAGAGCAGATAGCTTAGAATTTTGGTAGCATTGTCTCCCCTCCACGGCACATTAATGCTATTTGAGCACACCAACTTCAAATTCTTGGGTAGTGAATTTTTGAAAACTGCTATCTCTACTCAAGGGGATCAATAGTGAGTGTCTTTGGGCATGATACAATACCTTGCACTATACCAAGCAGTGGCTAAAAAATGGTTGGCCTCTAAAACAAAAGGTGTTTAGTACGGGCATTCCATTCATAGGGCATGATCCAAGTGGTGAGAGTCCCCTTTCGAATCCATCTCGTTGGAACCATACATGTGATTCTTAGGCTTTCCCCAAGAATCCACTTTTATATACTAGCTGAAAATCCCTCAAGTTCAGGGTGCTACTGGTCTAGGTTGTCCTGCCAGGGTGAGTACTTTTTCCCACTAGAATAGGCCCAAGCTTTAGAGTTGGTAATTATTTCTCTTACACCTAGGATCGCACGGATGTGCAAGGGGAGAGGATACTTCAATGTACCAAATTGTGAGGGTAATTACATAGTTGTTCTTTCACACCAAACACAATAGACACTTGTTAATTTTAATCCAAATGAAGGATTTGCTACACTACCAAACAATCTATTTCAGAAACTTAACTAGAGTCTTCGACATGCGTTCTGTCGAAAGATTCATTAGTATTTTCCAGTATTGTCTTCATCAATCATCCTACAAAAACTTGTTAACTCCTCAAGACACGTTGAAAATAGAAGATTAGAAAAAAATAAAAACACGAAAGGAAACTATAAATTTAAAGTCTAAAACCTAAAAATATACCAATCGAATGCATTGCGGTATTTTACTAATCAGTTGCAGCTCAGAAAATGATAGATGTTTGATTCCTTTTCAGATGTGTCATTTTCATTCATAGATGCAATTGAGAATGTCAATTGCATCTTTTCATCAAGTTGATGCATCTTTGAATGTCAATTGTGGTGTTTCATCAAGCAGATGTGTCGTTCCATACAAAAACCTGCAAAATGAAATAAAATTCTACGAATATGCGAGGATGGTGTCTTCACGTCAGGTTCACCAAATGTAACATCTAGAAAATGCAGAGAAATAGATCAGAGAAAACATGAAATTCAATCTAAGCTAAGCAACAGAGAACAAAGGAAATCCAAAACATAAATAAACTAAAAAATCTCACCCAATATGTACATAATTCCATGTATCATCTCGATTTCCCTTCTCCACTTTGCCATTATAGTATAATTTCCCTCAGATTTTCAAAAGTTCATGCAAGTATAGCCTGATAGTGATTTAGCAAAACATCAAAGATTCAAGATAGTTTCTCCAAAAAGTCATAAGATTTTGAGAGATCAAAATGAAAAAGAATAGATCAATTTATAGAAAATTGATTATTCGAATGATAGGCCAAGATCGAAAGATCAACGGACATTTGAGATCGACTGATTAGACATGCATTATGATAATTGTTAGTAGCGACATGAGTGATACATATTGGAAATAGAATTAAAGATTAAATAAATGATTTAATCTTCAAGTCTGGTATTCGAAAACAGAAGAATAGTCTTTGTATGACAAAGATAAAGATGGATTAAAGCAACTCTCTATTCGAATGCATGCACAAGATTTAATGAATTAAATAAGAATATTTAATTAATCTGCATGTACATGCAATTGAGTTAGCACTAGATGATTGAATGATTTGATGAAGGGATTACTTGAGAAAGCCATTCAGACATTAAATCAAGAGTTAACTGAGCGATTAAAATAGATCTTTGAGTCGAGTAAGAGTGAATAATTAGAGAGTTTGCACAATTATCTAAATATAGAGGAATGTGTTAAAATAGGATTTATGAATTAAATAATTCATTTAATTCAAGATTTTATATTTGAAGAATAATTAAATAAATAAGATTTATTTAATTAAGTGATGAAGAAGTTTAAATGAATACTTAAATAAATAAAGAGTAAATTAAATAAGAATTTATTTAATTGAAGAAGAAGGATAAGGTTAATTTGTAATATAAATAAATAAAAAGTGTTTATTTAATTAATCAGATATAATAAAGAAAAGTGTGAATCAATTATATAATTAAGATTATTTAATTAATAGAAGAATAAAAGCTAAAGTGAATTAATTAAATAATTGACATTATTTAATCATGGCCATGAAGAATACAAAGTATGAAGAATATTGAAGTCACAGGCTTAAACCAGATCTTAGTGTCGACAGTTTCTAACCACTTCACCATGCTCATTCAGTTTGTTTCTAAAGACCCATTTAGTTCCAATTATATTTTTATCCTTAGGTCTGGGAACAAGAATCCATGTATCATTCTTTTCAATCTATTGTAGTTCCTCTTTCATTGCTTCAACCCTATGTTCATCTTTGCATGCTTCATTCACATTGTAGGCTCAGTCTTTGAAAGTAAACAATATTCTTCTACAATTCTTCTCCTAGCCTAAACACCTTTGTTCTTATCACCTATGATCTGATCTTCTAAATTATTCAATCTTACATACCTCAGAGTCTTAGGACGCTCTTGAATTTTAGGCTCTTTTGATCTCTCTTTTGCACTTTCACCACTTTCTCATTCCTCTTGATCTTCTTGATTCACTAAAATGATTTGAACTTGATTTGAAGTTTGAACTTGCTTTCCTTTGTTTGTATTGTCATTTTGATCAATAGAATCATATCCATAGGTTCTAGATGGTGTAGCTATGTCTTCATCAACCTTGACATTTTCACTTTCAACCATTTGCTTCAATCTCTTATTGTAGCATCGGCAAGCCTTGCTTTTAGTAGAATAACCCAAAAAGATACCTTCCTCACTTCTAGCATCAAAGTTTCCTATATCTTCATCTCTTTTGATATAATATTTTCTTCCAAAGATCTTGATATATCTAGCAGTAAGCTTATGACTAGTCCATAGCTCAAAAGGGGTCTTACCAGTATCAACTTTAATTTATCCCCAGTTTAGTGTGTACACAGTAGTAATCACATCTTCTCTCTAGTAGATATGAGAAACATTTCCTTCTAACATCATATTTCTAGCAACATCTTGAATTGTCCTATTCTTCCTTTCCACAACTCCATTTTGTTGAGGGGTTTGTGGTGTAGATAATTTTCTCTTTATTCCATGTTCTTCACAAAAAGAATTAAACTCACTGGAAGTCAATTCACCACCTCTATCCTTTAAGATCTTGAACTTTTCCAAAGCTTTAGATTTCTCCCTTAATAAAGCAACCCACATCATTCTTGAATAATCATCAATAAGTAACATGAAGTACATGTATCCTTGTAAACTTCTAACTCTAGAAGGACGACACAAATCAATATGCACAAGATCCAACAATCCATTTGAATTATGTTGTTTTCTTTGAAGTGAAATTCTAGTTTTCTTTCCTAACTGACATTCCTTGCATATGACATTAGTAGGTTTAATCAACTTAGGAAGATCTCTCACAACCTTAGTAGAACTTATCTTGAAAATATTATCAAAGTTAACATGACACATTCTCCTATGCCACAATCAACTTTCATCAACTTGAGAAATCAAGCAACTTTTACTAGCAGCACTCAGGTGAAAGATATTACCTTTCGTTTTTCTACTTGATACAATCACATTTCTATAATTTCCCAATATTTTGCACTTTCCATCCTTGAACTAAAGATTGTATCCCTTATCAACCATTTGTACAACTCTTAAAGATTATGCTTCAAACCTTCCACATACATGACGTCATCAGTATTATACTTACCATCAAGAGAAATGTGTCCTCTACCATGGATCACATGAGCTTTGTCATCACCAAATATCACAACACAACCATCATACTTTTCCAAACTCACAAACTATAAGGAAAGCTAGATGCGGAAACAACTCTCCTAACGTCAATACCTAAGGGAAGAATGCAAATATACTTTTAATTTTTCAATTACAATCCTATTAAGATGCACTTTGAAATAAATAGCAGAAACAGAGAATTGGAAAAACACATATGAACACTAGATTTATGTGGGAAAACCCTTACAGGAGAAAAACCCACCACACCAAGAGAAATCATTTTGTATTATAGTAATAAGGATTACATAGAAGTTTCAGACTTATCTTTCTGATGTTTGTTTACAACAACATTCACCATGAACAATCTTTCTACAGGAAACTTCAAGTTACAGTCTTCACAGAATAGAATTAATCCTCTGATACAATTCAAACTGATACAACAACTATTGATCGAACTAACCATCAAACCATTGAGCATCTGCAACTAGTAACTATATTCATGTCATTCCCTGTCTGTCAAACTTCCTCACAAAACTATCATAATGGACTGTCTTTCAATGGTTCGCATTCAGCTCATGTGATTGGTTCATGAAATGCCACATAGAAAGTCTCACTTCGTCAATCGGCTTCAAGTTGTGTTGTCATATCGATGAGACACTGACCATGTCTCCCTGATGCCAACACAGTCAACATTCGATATCGACATAGGTTCCAATAGTCAATAGGATGAAATAGTGAATGCCATAAGTCATCTTGAAACTACCGATATCCATCTCATTCCTATCAGCAAGAGATTCTTCATCGGCAAGACATTTTATCGAGCTTCACATGTTGCATCAACTTCATTTTTCTATCGGCGAGACATACTGCTCTCACCAAGACCTTCCACTAAGTCTCCAAGTTATTTTGAAAGCATCCACTAGTTGGCGAGACTCATTGCTTTCACTAGGAGATGATACTGAAGTCACATGTTATACCGATCACCAAACAATAGTCAGTAAGACATCATTATCACCAAGAGGTTTCACTAAGATCTCTTATGTCACCCTAAAGCCATCAACAGTTGCCAAGACATACATGCTTCGCTAAGACTTTACTCTGAGGTCTTTAAGTTACACCAAGACCACCACTAGTCACCAGGAGTCACACCGAGAGTAAACTATAACATCGGTGAGACATTAACACATCACCCAGACTTCATAATGAAACATTCATGTTACCCCAATGAACTCCAATGAATGCAATTAGCGAGACATTCATATCTCATTGGGACATCTTCTTGAAGCCCTTTGAGTTATACTGATGACTCCAATGTGTATCCCCATCGACGAGACCTTCCAATGTCACTAGGACTTCTTCCCAAGTGTTGAAGTCACTTCGAAGCTCCCAATAGCTATGAGTCTCCCGAATGCCTAATTGAATGGCTTGTCGGCCAAAGATCTCCATGCGATAAGAGGTTACAATGACTACTTCCTGTCACAACGATAGGCTCCAAGGTAAAAGTGTTCAACAAGACTTTTGCAAGGTCACAATGACCTATACAAAACATAGTGTTTCAAAGCTACTAGTTGGCTAGACATTAGAGATGTCACACCGACTTGGCTCCAATAGAGGTTTCAGCCTGTGGGATTGAGACGCAAATTTCCAACAAAAACTTACTTTTATCTCATGTCATATGATCTAAACATCCACTATCGATCACCCATTCATCTTTCTCTTCAACTCAAGTAGCTAGGGCTTTCTCCACATTTGTACAACTAGTAGATTCAATAGACTTAGGATTATTTTCTTTCATATTAATAAATACCCATTCATCCTCACTTCCATTTCCTTTGTCAAATTCATCATCCGTCACACCTTCATCAGCATCATAATAACACTTCTTTTTAAATTTAGGCTTGTTATGTCTTGGCTTATAAGCTCTTTTTGGACACCTTGATACAAAATGGCCTATCTTATTGCAAGAGAAACATTTAATAGCCAACTTTCCTTTATACTTACCTTGTCCTTTGGCTTCTCTTTTCACAATTAGTGCTTCCAACTCTTATAGCTCTCTTTCTTCTTCAATTTTTTTCATTTTATCCTCATAATTGAATGTATTTTTTGATGAACTTTCACTTGGATCATATCTCTGTTTATCTCTTCCTAAAGTAGTGTCCTTGAATGAAAATTCTACCTTAGAAAGGGCATCACCAAATTCACTCAATTGAAAAGAAGCTTACCAATCAGCATATCTCTGGTAACATTTGTTAGAGTCTAGAGCTCTTCAATAGCACTAGCTTTGACTTTGTAGGAAGTAGGCAAGGATCTAAGCACTTTAGAAACAATATTTGATTTGTCCAACTATCCACCAACACATCTGATAGCACACATAAGTTCATTTACTCTTTGCATGAAAGTAGTAATGTTCTCATCATCACCCATTTTCAACATTTCATATTTCCCTTTTAGACTTTGTAGCTTAGCAATCTTCACATTAGCATCACCTTCATACAAAGTTTCCAACTCTTTCCAGATCTCATAAGCACTCTTCAAATCCGTCACATTTTTCATCTCAGTATTAGTCAAAGCACTCAACAATGCCTCCTTAGCCCTGATATTATACTCATCATCCCTAATCTCAATAGTAGTAGTAGGACCATTCTGTGGAATAACATACCTATTATTTTAAAGTTCTAGTAAGCTTCACCAATGAATCTTAGATGGCACTCCATTCGAGTCTTGGACAAATAATAATTTGTTCCATCAAATCTAGGACTGTCCTTCATATAAGTTTCCATCCCAAATCACCTCAAGCTATTAAAACTTCTTCCAAGGAACCTGCTCTGATACCAATTGTTGTCAACACAAGGGCAAAAAACTGAGAGGGGGGGTGAATTAGTTGTGAGAGAATTTCAAACGTATTCAAATTTTTAACCTTATTCTCAAATATGATCAATAACCATGAAAGCATAAATGAACAACACATAAAAAACACACATAACACTAAGATTTTTACATGGAAAGCTTATTAGGGGAAAACCACGGTGGAGGTTAGATCACAAGATTATACCTTGTTAAAAGTATAAATAAATATGAATGGGGAATGCACATGCATTTAGGAACATTTCCTAGATCTCATTGCTCAATTACAAAAGGAGGAAAAACTATCTTATAGAAAGATTTTGATTACATCCATCAGATTTTAACTGAGAAAGATAGCATCTGTTAATGCCTGATTACAATTCTAGTTAAGCTCATGAACACTTCTTCACTCTTCTTCACACTCTACTCTGCCTTCGTATGATCTCAAAAATAATCACACATAGACTTTCACACTTCACACATTCCTCTACTCTCATTCCTTCAAATGATAAAATGATTTCTTATATATATCCACAACAAGAAATTACATTGCTACAAGTCGGTTTCAACAAAATAATAAAAAAAGAATTTAAACTGTCGACCCAAATCAATAAATATTATTCATGCAAATCAACCAAGGTCAGACATAACATAGTGAAGACCCAAAATAACATCCTTAAACATGAACCACTTCAATTAATTACTACTCAAAGATCCACAATGCGCTACAAACACCTTGTCGGCCAAGAACATGAAAAAAATGAACACGCAAGAGAAAATATCGGATCATGAGCACAACAATCAATGCAAGCATGAAACATAGATAGAGAATGATCTAGAAACATTCACAAACATCATGAATCACTAGAGAAGCATCCACAACAACTAAACTTACTAAAATTGCATCATATTCATTCAGGAACGCCAACTGAAGTAATAGAGAAACTTTCAGAATACAAATCTTCATAACTTGATTAAATCTTCATGCGGATCTTTGAAACTTGATGTTGATAAACTAGATATACTTGAAAAGAAACCATTTATTCCACAATCTCTAAACAAAAATGTACTAAACTCACTGACAGACTAAACTTCACTTCACCACTAACAACCTATCACTCTTTTTATTACAATTTTCTCAATATCCTTAACATATACAACTTCAAAAGAATTAATGCTAATAGTGTTGACATCAATGGAAACCACATATCAAAAACACAACCACAACATCCAACAATAAATATTCATGCCAAGTCACTTTGTACCAAATCCAATAGTTGTACATAGTCATCCATGATTTTCCTTTATCATATTTCTCTTCAAGATCCTTACCAAGAATGTTCCCATGATAAACTCCATTAGAAATTTGAATGGAAGGAAAACCTAAAACCATGTATTGTTGATTGATCCATTGCAAGTAACAATAGTTCAAGTGGCCAAACCATTGGTACCACAAACAACTCATCTCATCTACATGAGTGAGTAATTTCATTAAAGGAGAGTAATGAAAAAAGTGATAAAATTGATATAGTTTGGATTGGTGATCTACCTTTCCCATGGAAACTGTAGACCCATTATGCATTTCACTTATTACCATTGTGTTTGGTGTGAAATCAACTTGCTTTCCAAAACCTATGTGAGTGATCTAATAAAGAAATAGGAGATTATTTGAAAATGATGTAACACAACATCCTCAAATGTTCATTTGTCCAAATCAACAAACCATCTCCCATATACTTCAATAATAATGTAACCACCCATTAGCATGGTAATTATAGAACATGGCTCTAGCCTCTAAGTAGGTAAAATTATCCTTTGATGAGGTCATGTGGTGCAAAGAATTGGATTCAATGATCCAAGAATTTAGTTGTGAAGAAAAAACAATTAGAGACTTACCCTTTCCTTTTCTCTTACCTTTCTTTGCATCCTTAGAAGGCCCTTCTAATGAACCATGTTAGGCACCTTGATATTTTTCTTTTCTGGAAGATGTGAAAGGTGATCAATTTTTTTATTTAAACACTTGTGTTCATCATGGCCGAGCCTCTTACAATAGGAAAAATTGACATTATCCTTATTAGGTTAGTTACCTTTTGAAGAAGAGGTACGATTATTTTCTTTTGAAGTAATAGGTTTCTGATATTTCTTCTTCTCTCCCTAGTTCTTTTATTTCTTATCCTATTTTCTAGATTCTTTCTATTCTTTTGTGCCTTGATTTATAGACAAGGCATGCACCTTCGAGGGTTTAATTATACCCATTAAACTAGTTTTTCTTGCTCCCTAGTGGTTTTTGTAGCAAATTCATCTAGATAAGTAATTGTATAGGTGGAACCTAAGGAAAATTTTGTAGCATAGAATTTAGAAACAAAGAAAAAATAGTGAGGACCAACCTTAGAAAGAATACTCTTGATTCCACACTATTTTAATTTCAATCTAACGGCTTTGAATTTTGTGAAGAATTCATGTATAGTGTCAAAATATGTAGGACTAAACCCTATAAGTGTTTTCTTCAATCGACAACCCCTTAACTCATCCTACTTACCAAATAGGTTTTACAATGTGGTCTACACTCCATTTGGTGTAGTGATAGATTCAGTGTGAAAAAAAAGGTTTGTAGAGACTGACACACATAGAGTACCAAAGGCTTCATCACATTTATTAAACCATTTTATCTTTTCTACACCATCCTTAGGTTTAGTTTCAAGTCCCATTGTAGCCCAGTGATATCCATGCCTTTTGAGATAGATTGTCATCTTAGATTTCCACTCAAAATAGTTTATGGAGTTAAAATAGGAACTCTAGATATATCCATGAGTACATAAAGGTAGATTGAAATATGAAAAGAAAAGTGCAAAAATAAGCATATGAGACACCCCCCTTTCACTAGTTTCTAAAATGACCCCCCAAAAAATTATAATTTTGGTAGTTTATAATTAGTTTGATTACAAAACAAAAAGTAGATCTCTCAAGCTCTTATAGCACTCAAAATGGTGAAGACACTGTGTACCATCATAAATTTTCACCCTTGATAATTTTACTTTGTGTTTTGGTGCCCCCTTAAATTTTAGACCTAATTGAGTATTTAATTTCCTAAATTATGCATTTTATGGCCCATTTTTAACAATTATCGATGAATTGCAATTAGAAAATAAATGCATTTATCTAATAGCTTCCCCTCGACACCAAAATTCCTCAAAATTAGGGCTAGGAAACTCACACACTGGTTGTGAGTGTTCCCCTATTTTGGCTCAAAATTTAAATATGTCAGTGTTGATAATTTATTATTTGCAGATCCATTATCTAAAGTTGGCTATCAGGATTTAATTTGTGGCAAATTTAATAATTGTATATAAATACATAGTTATTGTATCATTTAAAAGGAGGAAAAGAAACTATTGGATAAATTATTGTCAAGAGCATTATTGAGCACTCAAGAGTAGAATTTTCATTGGTTCATTGTAGCAATTCAAGATCTAAGAATTCATGATGTTGTTATGCAAGTTTATTCATGTTATGTTGTCATATTTTTTGTGAAGAATAACCCTTTTTGGGTCTCCAATAAATTCAACCAATTCAAGAAATCAAGCAAGAAAGATCCAAGACCTTGAGGTGATGTGCATGACTTTATTCCTTCAAGAAAGCCATTGAAGGGTGGTGATTTGTAGAAATTTGTTGATTCATCATTCCTTGTTAGCATTTATCCATTTATCATTGACATTACTATTGTGGAAGTGGAAACACTAACATGGGTTTTTATTGAGGCAAGCCCCTAAATGGAACAACCCTTCCTCTCTCTTTGAATGTGTAGGTTTCGGGTTTTAAAGAGATTGAAGAAAGTTTGAAGTCCTATTTTTCATTGTTGCAATTGAAGTCCTATATCTTTTCAAGTGATAGAAACTGGCCTACAACATTATCCAACAAAGATCCAACAGATCTACAAGTAGAAATAAGAATCCCTAGTCTAACATCAAAGGATTGTGAAGGAAGATCTAAAAAATTACTACAAGCACACTCACACCCTGGGCATTTTTCAGCCTCAAATTTGAACCATAGGTGCATAATGTCCTATTCTACTCATGTCTATTGTCTGAATTAGTCTGTGAACTTATGTGTCTTTTGTATTTCTATCAGAACAATAATTTTCGCTATTATCTTAGTTAGATCATTGCATTTCATTCCTATTTATCCATCTTAGATTTGGTCAAGGGTTGGTTGACTCACCTTTCAGGTTGTAAGTCAATCACATACCTTATCAAATCTATCAAAACCACCTCAAGTATCCTAAGACACAATATTTTATTGAAACACCTAGGAAAAGAAGATAGGTGGAGTGCATTCTAGGATCCCACATCTGTCCAACACTCACTTTTCCTTGTATCATTTTGGTGAACCCGACATGTTAACATTATATATTCACCCTAGATCTTAGCTTTTCATTGCATTATATTGCATTTCTCATTTAGTGTTTCATATTTGCATCATAAAAGGTCATAAAAATTAAAACAATTGAATATCATAGTGCATCATAAGTTGCAATAGGGTTTGTTTTAGTCATTTAGATCAAATCTACATTCAAATTCTATTCATTGGGTCATTAAAATATGAAATTTTTCATTGCATCCATTTAGGAATCTTTCATTTAGTTCAAAAAAGTGAAAAGTTACATTGTTTTATTTCAAAATTGTATCAAATCATCATTCTCAAAAAATTTCATCTTCGAATTAGTAAACTATTGCATCTTAGATCTAAAAATTGCATTCAAATTTATCATTTATTCTTCACACATTTTAACATTGTTGCACACTTATATTTTTTTAATTTCATAGTCATAAAACCAACAAAATTTGGAAAAATATTCACTATCAAACTTGTTTGTACACATATTTAGGAACCTTAAACAATAACAAATGCATTCAAACTTTGAATTTTCCAAAATCCTATCAAGGACATAGGCACCTTGGGCATCTTTGTCCTACTTTTTTGGATGTAATTTTGCTCAAATCCTTGTTTTTGTGTTCTTTGTATGCTTCTACTATTGAAATTTTATTTCTAAACTTTGTTTGTCTTGTAATTATCTATTTTGCTAAAAACCTTTCTATTTTGATCCATAGGGCATAACATCATATTTTCATTGCAAAAATCTTGTGGTCATAATGCAAATTCGATTCTTAGATCTTGTTAAGCATTACAATTATTTTTTGTCACAAGCATGTCACAATGATTTTATTTACCCTCTTTTGTTGTTTTTCATTGATTTCTCTCTCACCATATCTCCTATGTGTGAGGTTAGCTTGGTGAAAGAGAATACAATCGTTGAAAATCATGGCAATCATGTTTATTCTTCTCCATATATATCTCCTCTTTATGAAGAAGGTGTCTTGGTGTTAAAGAAGATCCAATCATAGAGCATCTTGAGAATCTTATTTTTTTCACTTCACCTACCTCTCCTCCTTGGGAAGATATTGTTGGACAAGAGGATGAAAAAATTGATACATTTATGGATTTCATAGATGAATATTTGAAGGTGACATTAGATCCCCCCTTAATAGAAGATCATCAACAAGAAGTCAAATCCATTCAGGTTATGAATGCACAATTATCTATTAGATCTCCTTTGATTATTGGACCTCCTAAAACCCCTTTTGGACCTCCTAAGTCACCTCTCATTATAGGATCTCCTAAACCTAGTGGCCATATTCTAAATTTGGAAAAACAACTAACTAGTAATCATGTGTTGTAGAAACCAAGTTATCATATTGTAGCTCACACATATAATACTAGAAACAATAAGAAAATAAAATAAACACCAACATCCATTCCATTGCCTCAACCATACCTCCCATCTGCACCTAATAACCAACAATGTAGTGGTAAAGAATATGATCTTGTTGAACAACTTCATAACACTCCTGCTAAGATTTCCTTTGTGGGACCTAATTCAAACATCATCTAATTACCATGGAATGCTTCAAATTGCTTTGAAAAAAATTTGCAGTCCCTCCTAGTGTGCTACCAAATGATGTAGTATCCCTAATTTAGGGTATCAATTTAGTTAATGTGGTTATTGTCTTCTATAAAAATGAATTACATCCTTTGAAATATATAGAAAAAAAGATGATTTTATATCATATTGATTGTTATTAACAAGGTTGGAATTAGGCGTACCCTTATTGAAAATGGTTCGGGGATTAATGTTTGTAGTGTTGACCTTTTAGAGAGAATTAGAGTGGAAAGGACTAAAATACAACTAGTTGATTTGCCTATCTATGGTTTTGATAATATGGGAAGATAGCCACTTGGTGTAATAATATTACCTGTCAAAGTTGGTAAGGTTACATTACAAGCTCCTATATATGTCATGCTTCATGATTGATGCAGGAGCATCCAGTGGTGTAAGGGCAATCTTGCATCACCCTAACATAGCTAAATTTCAAATTTCTCGGTTTTTAGATTTTTTTTTACATTTTTGGATACCCTTTTCATCATAATGAAATTCCTAATTTATGGTTTTTATTTTCTATTCCTAGGTTGAAAGATATTGCAGTTTTAGTTTCCCAGATTTGCACTTGAAAATCTTCTGAGTTGGATTTGAGGCACTTATAGCTTTTGGAATGGCCCCAAAAATTGTCAAAATTGGCATAGCCAATTTTGAGTGTGTTCTTGACTTCGAGACCTTTCCAACTATTCAAATGGTTCACGAATTGGAGCCCCAGATCAAAAGTTGTGGCCCTACGAAGTTGGTGCACTTTCTAGAAGATACAATTGCAAATGGTCTTTTGAAATTTGAACTTCAAGTTGTAATTTTTGGCGCCAAACCGCCTAAACTCAAATTTTAATGTTTTTTTGGCTCCAAACTAAAGAGGAGCTCTATTTATGGGCGGGTTTCAATATTTTTGGGTAACTTTTTGGGGACAAGTTCGCATATCGTAAAAGGGTTATTCTATAGCTTTCTGTAACTTGCATGTGTTGTAGAACTTGGGGATTTGAGATCCTCTGCATGTAAGAAGCCCTATTTTTTGAATAATAAAATTATTCTCTTGTTTGTGGGTTATTTTCTGTGTCTCAGGCTACACCCTCATCAAGTGGTATCAGAGCGGGTTTTCTTGAGCGTGTGGACAGATTGCCGATCGTGAGGCAGTTCACACCAGGACCGTGGTTGTGGGTTGAGGTCAAGAAAGATGCCTCCAAGAGTGATGCCTGGTAGGCATGGTGGTGCCAGAGGTGGTCGAGGTGGCAGAAATGTTGGTGGGAGAGATGCACTGGCAGCCCTCCAGAGACAAATTGATGCGTTACAAGAGCAGTTGAGAAGAGGGTTAAACCTGAGGGAGGAAAGTGAGGATGAAGGAGAAGAAGAAGGTTCGGATGTAGAAGAGGAAGAAGAAGCAATTGATCAAGACAAAATGCGCTAATAAGGGCCATTTTAAATCGAAAAAAGACCCAGTAGAAGTCCCCAGTTATTCCGGAAGTCGGAACTCGAAGAGTTGATTGACTGGATCAACGAGCTAGAAGAATATTTTGAGTATGAGGAAATAGAGGACCCAGATGAGTTTAAGTTTGCGAAAATGAAGCTGAAGGGCCATGCCAGTATTTGGTGGAAAGAGGTCTAGTTGGAAAAAAATCAAAGAGGAAAAGTCAAGATCACCAGATGGGATCGCATGGTAGAGAAACTGAAGAAGCAGTTCATACCAGTGGACTACGAGTTAGATCTATTGAAGAAATTGCAAGGGTTGAAGCAAGGAAGTAGATTTGTGAAAGAATATACTAAATATTTTCACAAGATAATCATCAGAACGGGTCACACAGAGGCCAATAAGGAGAAGGTAGCCCCATATCTTAATGGGTTACGACCGAGCATTTAGGAGTTAAGCCTAGTCAGAATGACCACCATTGAGGATGTGTATCAGTTTGCTTTGAAGGTGGAAGAGAAGTTGAACAAAAGATTTGATGGCAAGCAAAAAGGACGAGGAGGTCAAAGCGGAAGGGGCAATGGAAGACCTTCAGGAAGCCGAAATGATGATGAAAAGAAAAGTGAAGATGTGGGTACCAACTGAAGCCAAAAGAATGACAACCTCTATCGCACTTGTAATCAAAATGGTGGTGATCAAAGAGGTAGAGGATGAGGGAGATATGGACAAGGATCTGGAAGAGGTGGTTTCAAAGGAACGTGTTTCTAGTTTGGTGAAGAAGGGCATCGAGCCTATGAATGTCCACAACACCAAGGAAGGGCAGACAAAAGGCCAGAAGGTCGTGGAAGGGTTACACATGCAGATGAGGAGGCCCAATTTGAACATTCAGATGATGCTGAAAGGGGAGAAACCCTAGTGGTTAGGAGAGCCCTAGTGACTAAAGAAAAGGAACCAGAACAGAGGAAGAATCTATTTCGCACAAGGTGCAAGTGTGAAGGAAAATGTTGTGATGTCATTATTGATGGTGGGAGCACTGATAATCTGGTGTCAGAGGAGATGGTCACAAAGTTGAAGCTAAAGAGGGAAAGGCACCCGCATCCGTATCGAATTGCTTGGTTGCAGAAAGACCACAAAGTTTTAGTCAATGAGCAGTGCCTAGTAAAGTTCAAGATCAGGAGCTACCATGATAAGGTACTCTGTAATATCATCCCCATGGATTCATGTCACATGTTGTTGGGGAGGTCATGGCAGTTCGATAGGCGAGCTATACATGATGGCCATGCAAACACTTACTCCTTGACAAAGGATGGGGTTCATCACAAGTTGAAACCCTTGAAGGAGACTGAAGAAAAGGTATGCAGTAGTGCTAGAATTTGGTATGTAGATGGAAGAAAATTTTTAGAAGGTATGAAGCATGAGCATGTGTGTTATGCATTGATTCCTAGAGTGAGTAAGGAGAATAGTGAGAAGGTTCCAGAAGTAGTTTGTGGGATGTTGGATGAGTTTCAGGATATTGTTTCTGATAATGTACCTAAGGGTTTACCGCCAATAAGGAAGATCAGTCATCAGATTGACTTGATTCTTGGAGCCAGTTTTCCAAATAAGGCAGCTCATAGAATGACTCGAGTAGAAAATGAGGAGTTGAACAGACAAGTTCAAGAGTTGTTGAGAAAAGGTTCGATATGGGAGAGTTTGAGTCCATGTGTAGTACCGATAGTATTAGCACCAAAAAATGATGGGGAGTGGTGGATGTGTACAGATTCCTGAGCCATAAACAAGATAACAATCAAGTACATATTTCCCCTACCAAGGATGGATGACCTGATGGACTGTTTGAGTGGAGCTCAGTACTTCACAAAGATTGATCTGGAGAGTGGATATCACCAAATCCAAATTCGAGAGGGAGATGAATGGAAGACTGCCTTCAAGACCAAAGAGGGCCTGTATGAGTGGTTAGTCATACCTTTGGGCAAAACAATGCACCGAGCACATTCGTGCAGCTCATGAACGAGGTACTAAAAGAATTTCTGGAAGTATAGTTATTGTGTATTTAGATGATATTTTGATTTTTAGTAAGACGTTGGATGAGCATCTGATGCATATTCAGAGAGCCTTTGAGTAGTTAAGAGAAGAGAAACTATTGATTAATCTGAAGAAGTGCAGTTTTGTGAAGAGGGAGTTAGTGTACTTGGGGTTTGTTGTCTCAGCAGAAGGTCTCAAGATGGACCCAGAGAAGGTGAAGGCTATTTTGGAATGGCCTACCCCAAGAAATGCTACTTGAGGTTTGATCTTTCCATGGTTTGGCTAGTTTTTATAGAAAGTTCATTAGAAACTTCAGTAGTATTTGTGGACCCCTAACTAAAACAATGAGAGGGATAGAAAGAATTCAAGTGGAGACGGAGCAGAAAAAGTTTTGAACTGTGAAGCAGAAGGTAACAAAAGCAACCTGTTCTAGCCCTCCCAGATTTCAACAGGTGTTTGGTGGATTGTGATGCCAGTGGTTGTGCCATTGGAGCAGTGTTGAGCCAAGAAGGTAAGCCCATTGCCTATTTCAGTGAAAATTCAAATGATGCCAAGAGAAAGTATTCGTATATGATCAAGAATTTTATGCAATAGTTCAAGCATTAAAGAAATGGAGACATTATTTGTTGCCAAAGAATTTTTCTATATCCAGATCATCAGGCCTTGCAGTACCTAAATAGTCAGGGAAAATTAAATCAGAGGCATATGAAATGGGTAGAGTTTTTGCAGAGTTATACCTTTGTTTTGAAACATAGGAGTGGGAAGTCCAATAGGGTTGTAGATGCCTTAAGTAGGAGGCATACATTGATGACAAAGATGCAGATTGAAGTGGTTGGGTTCAATAAACTCAAGACACTATATGCAGAAGATCTTGATTTTGCAAAGGCTTGGAAAGCTTGCAAGGAACCTGTTACAGTGGATAGGACAAGGTGGCTGGATTTCATCATCCAAGATGGCGTGTTATTTAAGGGAAGTCAATTGTGTATCCTGAGAAGTTCCATGAGGGAGAACCTGATAAAGGAGAAGCATAGTAGAAGAATGGTAGGACATTTTTGTCGAGATAAGACCATTGCCATTATTAGAGAGCATTATTATTGGCCTTAGTTGTCATAGGATGTGAAGAAGTTTGTACAAAGTTGTAGGGTATGTCAGATGGCTAAAGGAGTGAGCCAGAATACAGGCTTATATCAGCCCTTACCTATACCAAAGAGGCCATGGGAGGATATAAGTATGGACTTTGTTCTTGGTTTTCCAAGGACACAATGAGGGAATGATTCAGTCTTTGTGGTGGTCGATAGGTTTTTGAAGATGGCACATTTCATTCCATGTCAGAAGACCCATGATGTAGTCCACATTTTTGACTTGTTCTTCAAAGAGGTGGTGAGGCTACATGGTCTGCCAAAGAGTATTGTTTTAGATCGTGACACCAAATTTGTGGGGTACTTTTGGAGGACCTTGTGGAAAAAGCTGAAGACAGAGCTGAAGTTCAGTTCTGCACACCATCCACAAACAGATGGTTAGACAGAGGTTGTTAACAGGAGTCTAGGTAACCTAATGAGATGTTTGGTAGGAGAGAAACCCAAGGGATGGGACTTGATCTTACCTCAGGCAGAATTTTCTTACAACAATTCTATCAACAGAAGCACTGGTAGATCACCATTCTAGATTGTGTATGGAGGTAGCCCCAAAACAGCTCCAGAATTGAGGAAGATGGACCAAGGGAAGAAAATAAGTGCTGAAGTCAAATATTTTGCAGAAGACATCAAGGATATACATTAGATGGTAAGAGAACATATTAACAATATGAATATGCAGTATAAGGCTAAGGCAGATCAAAAGAGGAGGTATAAGGAGTTTCAGATTGGTGATGAAGTGATGGTCCACTTGAGGAAGGAAAGGTTTCTAGTGGGAACATATAATAAATTGAAGATGAAGAAATTCGGTCCCTGTAAAATTTTGAAGAAGCATGATTCAGGGAATGCATATGAGGTAGAGTTGCCGGATGGATTCAACATTTCCCCTGTGTTCAACATTTCAGATTTGATAGAGTATCATGAAGGTGGCGCAGAGGAAGTACCAACAATGGAACAATGTGGGATTCCAGCATCTACTTTAGAAAAGGAGGAGATTGAGGAAATATTGGATAGTCGTGTGGGAAGGAGTACTAGAAATAGGCAGTATGAAGAATATCTGGTGAAATGGAGAGGAAGGCCTGTGGAAGATTCATCTTGGCTATTTAAGGCAGCGGTTGACTGGTTGGGTTTTCCTCAACCATCTGAGATGTGATGGGGTCACTTCTCAAATTACCCTAGGTGTCTAATGCAGGAGCATCTAGTGGTGTATGGGCAATCTTGCATCACCCTAAAATAGCTAAATTTCAAGTTTCTCAATTTTTAGATTTTTTTTACATATTTGGATACCCTTTTCATCATAATGAAATTCCTTATTTATGGTTTTTATTTTCTATTCACGGGTTGAAAGATATTGCAGTTTTAGTTTCCTAGATTTGCACCTGAAAATCTTCCAAGTTGGATTTGAGGCACTTAGAGCTTCCGGAATGGCCCTGAAACTTTCTAAAATTGTCATAGCCTATTTCACGTGTGTTCTTGACTTCGATACCTTTCCAATGGTTCAAACAGTTCACGAATCGGAGCCCCGGATCAAAAGTTATGGCCCTAGGAAGTTGGCGCACTTTCTAGAAGATACAATTGCAAATGTTCTTTTGAAATTTGAACTTCAAGTTGTAATTTTTGGCGCCAAACCACCTAAACTCAAATTTTAATGTTGTTTTGGCTCCAAACTAAAGAGGAGCTCTATTTATGGGCGGGTTTCAATATTTTTGGGTAACTTTGGGGACAAGTTCGCATATCGTGAAAGGGTTATTCTGTAGCTTTCTATAACTTGCATGTGTTGTAGAACTTGGGGATTTGAGATCCTCTACATGTAAGAAGCTCTATCTTTTGAATAATAAAATTATTATCTTGTTTGTGGGTTATTTTTTGTGTCTCGGGCTACTCCCTCATCAATGATCCTTCATATAATCTTCTCTTGGGTAGACAATGGATTCACGAGATGAATGGATTTCCTTCAATGCTTCATCATTTAATGAATACACTTATAACAATAAGGTTTACACAATAAAATTTGATCTTGATTAAAAATTATTTACAAACTGAAACAATAATTATGAATCCTCTTAGCACACTAACACCAACTACAAAAGTGGAACCTTTAGAAATTGAGGACAAAGATGAGTGTCTTTCATCAATGATGAAATTTTTGGATGATGAGTGGGGATCATTAGATTTTACACCAACGTTCATGGTAGAATAAAAGATTACACAATCAAAATCAAAGAAAGAGAAAAAAGTTGTAATGATATCAACATCCATCATTGAATCATCCACAAATTATAGAAAATAGGGAAACAAAAATTACACATCTAATTATGATGAAGATGATCATGAACAACCACCTTCTTCAAAAGAAATAGAAGCTATTTGTGGAAGATGCTATAAAATTTTAAAACAACTTGGCTATTATGGAAAAGGATGTGGTGTAAGAGAAAAGGTATATGTGCCCCTATAGATCCCAATACGCAAGAGACAACAAAAGGTCTTGGCTATTGTCCTTCAAACATAATTAAAACATCAAAAGGGCTTATCTTAATCATGAAAAATGGCACTATTTGTTGCTCCTTGACATGTATTATTTGTAGTATCACACAATAATCACTACTATGTATGGGGTATAAACTTAGCTTTATGCAATCATCGTTTCTTTTTACAAGGAGCAGTACATCATAATCCATTTCAGCTCACCTTTGTCCCTACACTTTGGGGGAAAGGGGTTAGATATTCTTGTGTTAGGTATATTTATCTCCTTAAAAAACTTTTGATTAAAGGTAAAAATAGGTTTTTAAGGGTCCCCAAAATCCATTACATTAGAAAGAAGGTGAGATTAAAGATAACAACATTAAGACAAAAAACAACCCAATAGCAGTGACCCATTAGCAAAAAGTTATCCAAAAAAAGAGGCACCCAACGACAACACTACATGCTTTTTCAAAATATCTACCACCTCCACATTGCTAGCCATAACCTTCTGAGAATCATCACAAACATAAAAAATATCCTTCCCAGAAGCCCCAACCGAAGCTTTATTTTTTGTCCTCGTCTTGGCTCAAGGACCATCCCTATTTACCTCTAAAATCAAAACAAAACCTTTATCACTACCCTTCCCAACAACACCTTCCTCCATCAGCTTACCAGCAGCAACAACCTCTTCAACAAGGACACTATCCTTATGCTTCTTACCACTAACCACATGGGAAGTAATAGTAGTAGACTCAAATTTACCAACAAATTTGTGCATCTCCCCTCCTCTCATAATAGTATCCCATATTTTCACCATTTTATCCTCAAGGACGAGGATTCTAACTTTAATATTTTCTTTCATTTTGAGAGTTTCCCATGCAATAGTGTCCACCACAGTATTTATCCACCACAGTATTTAAGGAGTCAAAAAACACATCTATCTAATTATGGAGAGAGGACCCATCAACCTTACTAACCACACCCCTGACTTTGACATTAGTTTTATTGAGTTCATGAAAAAACCATTTAAAAAGCTTAAACAAGACAATGGACCCCTCACGAGCAGATCCAAGCACATCAGACAAATATTCTCTATCAATATTGAAAACCCCTTTTCCCAAAGCATCTTCCTCCTCAGAGGAACTAACCCTTTCCTGACCAATAGGGGTATCCTTACCTTTTTCAATAGTAATCAGAGACTTGAGTTTGTGGATGGAGCTCGCAATTTCCTCTGTCACTGCCTTTCTCTTCTTGATCCTCTCCAAATCCACATCCTAGATATCCACAACAACAACTTCCATAGACTTATCTTTAATCTACATAACTAGCCTGACACTTAGGGAATCATCACCAAAGAGGTCGCCCTCAATAGTGAGAGGACGTTCCTTTTCTAGAATTTGGCTCATAGTCCTCAAACCCTTTTCTTCCCGCTTCCTTCCCCCAAAACCAACTTCTACTTAGCAAGTTTGGACTGTTTACCCTTTCAGGTAACCATAGGTTTAGTAACCTCAAAAGTCTTCACATGATCAAAGATGAGAAGAATTAACCCAACATGCAAGAAAGGATTTTTCATATTCTTCTTGTGGTCCTTAAGACTCGAATCAAGAGACATCAGAAGATAGAATAGGAATGAAACCCTCTTCTTGTGTCGTAAGTGATTAAGCAAGATGAAATGGTATGCATTAATTGCAAAAAAATGGCCTCCCAATGTAATGTAGCACATAATATCCTCCACAACATCCCCCCATAATTCCTTAATAGAACTTCTCTAATATCCCCCACTCCTTGCAGTCCTCAAATATTTTCAATGTGTTTTGCACCTCTTTTTTATCCCTAAAGACTTGCATGCCATCCATAGGTAGACCAATTATACCAGCAATAAATTGTTCATTAACCTCAAATTTTGTCCCATAAAACTTAAGCACTCTGCCATTCCATCCTTTAACAAAAAGATATGTAACCAAAGGAATATTACCATGGAGTTTCTCCAAGGAGGGTGTTAACCCTCCCTTTTCTAGCACTTGTCATACCTCCTTCCTCTTCTTAGCAGTTTCGCATGAGGAGGGTTCAACACAATTTCTGTCTCCACCCATCTTGCCACAATTTACAGTAACCAACTTGAAGGTTCCAAGCGTATATCAAAGAAGACTCTAGAAAACAATACAAAGACCACCCAAAATCCGTGTGAGACTAGAGATGGAGCAAATAATAATGACCCTAGAGTTCTATTTCATATGGCACCCAGCTCACGTACTAATATCTTGATTCAAATCTTGCACACCATCCTTTCTCATCACAATCAACCACGTGAAGAAAGGCATGCACGCTGTGAACCATAATGAGAAGTTGATCAAATTAAAATCAGAAATCATGGTTCAAAGTTGCAATAGCCTTTATAGGAAGAGGGTCATTAAGACCCCACTCCCTAACTTCTTTAACACCAATGTTAGCAAAAATGTTTGCTGACCCATTACATTCTCTTAAGATGTGTGATATATAAAACTCATCAAAGTATTTCAAAATATCTATCAAATCCCTTATCAAAGACTCAATTTTCCAAGAGGGGGGCATGTAATTTTTCAAATTATTTATGATATTCACTGAGCCCCCCTCCAACCACACTTTCCTATATCCTTTAGTTTGAGCCAATTTGAGACCATGATAGGCTGTAGCCACTTCTGCATAGTGGTTTGTCAGGGTTCCCAAAGGGAGCGCCATAGCTGAAACGAGCCTGCATTAGAATTTTTGATCACTCCCCCACAAACTGTAGGTCCCAAATTCCCTTTAGTAGTCCCTCAAAGTTAACCTTAACCCAACCTTCCTGGGGAGCTTTCCAAACAACATCTTTTCTAGGATTTTTACCCGTAGTAACTGGGAGGGAAATATCAGAAGATAGCTTCCACTTTTGAGAAATACAGATATCATAGACGCTAAGATTTATCTTCGACCCATTGTGAAATGTGATCCTAGCTAGAAAGTTTTCTTTAATAGCAGCACATATTTTGTAAGCCACAGAGATAGAAGGGAGGGTAGAATTTCTAAAAATTCTACTATTTCCCTCAAGCCAGACACCCCAAGCAATGTGTGAAAGGGAAAGAGACCACAAAATCTAAAGAGCAGGATTGGGCGAGGGGCCAATCCATTGAGACCAAAACTCATTTATAGATCTAGGAAACACCAAACTTAAGTTCCAAAGAGATAGCACATGGACCCAAAGCATTCTAACATAACTGCAGCCAATCAGCAAATGACAAGCATTTATGGCTTCTTCTTCACATAGAAAACACCTGTTAGGCATCATAAAACCTCTTTTGACCAAATTGTCAGTAGTTAATATTTTATTTTGGTAGAAAATTCAAAAGAAAATAATAACCTTAGGAATCAATCTAGAGGACCACATAGAAGCCCAAAAAAGAGTCGAACCAACAAAGGAATCATTAGAATGAAAAGTTGAAGCAACTGAGTAGTTTCCATTAGAGGAAGGCTTCCAAAAAAAATTATCTAGAGAAGGGGAAGAGGGAATGTGTACTAGCGATATAGCCTTAAACAAAATCTCTAAACCAGGTTCAACCTCATGCAACTTCTTCCAAAAGCCTCCCTCATTATAGTCAACAACCTGTTTGCCAAACTGTCGCACACAAAGATCCATGAAAGGTTGGGCCCAAGGCTCATATTTGAGGGGCTTATTTCCAAATCAATTATCATCCCAAAACAAGATATTTCTACCATTCCCCAATTTCCAATAGAGACCATTGGCCATGAGCTTTCAAGCCTTAGCAATACAATTCCAAAGAGAAAAACTAGACAGAGGATTAAACTCTTGAGAAAAGAACCCACTTATCCCATTAGCACCATGTAAGTACTTGCTCCAAGCAATTTTTTCCCATTCACTCTTGACCTACAAAAGCTTCCACAACTTCTTACCAAGTAGGGAATTATTAAAAGATTTTATTTTACGTATCCCCAACCCACTAGCTTTCTTAGGTCTACAAACATCATCCCAAGCAAACAAGTGAATCCTTCTCTTGTCCTCCACCCCAGACCAAAGGAATTTTTTTTGAATATTTTCCAAAGTATCCACAAACTTCCTAGGCATATGAATAAGACTAAGAGCATAGATAGGAAAATTCTGAAAAGTAGATTTAATAAGTTGAAATTTCCCTGCTTGGCTCAACAAAGCACCCTTCCATCCAACTAATTTAGAGTTGAATTTATCAATCATACCCCTCCAAAAAGAATCAAGAACTTTAGAGCACAGGGGAAGACCTAAATAAGAAGCAGGAAGTTCCCTAATCTAGCACTACAAGATTCTAGCAATTTTCTCCTATCTATGTATTAGAGTGTTACAAAGAAAAGAACACTCTTAGGAAAGCTAACCTTCTACCTTGAAGCAACTTCATACCTCTATAAGATCGACTTGATAGCCTTAGCCTCCTTTATGGATGACTACCCAAGCATGAGAGAGACATCCACAAACTATTGATGAGAGAAAATAAGATTACTAGATGAAGGAGAAGGACCAGACATTACCCTAGAATTAATAGATCTAAGAATGAGATGACCAAAGTATTCCACCATTACAATGAACAAAAATAGAGAAATAGGATCCCCCTATCGCAAACCCCTTGAGCATTCAATGAGAGGAGATGGGGACCCATTAATGAGAACAGAGAATCTCAAAGTAGAAAGATAAGCTGAAGCGTGAGGGCCATCCCTTTCTCCACAAAGAAAAAAGCAGTTAAAATATTTGAAAGAAACCCCAAGTCAACTCTATCATAAGCTTTAAGTAATTCAAGCTTCAGAATAAAACCAACATTCTTATTGACAAGAAGAGAATGAATATTATCATGAACAGAGAGAGTAGAATCTAGAATTTTCCTACCAGCCACAAACCCATTTTGCTAAGGTGAAATGATAAGAGGATAAATTATTTGTAATCTAACCGCTAGAACCTTGGATAAAATCTTATAAACTGAATTGCATAAGTTGATAGGATAGAATTCATCAAAAGAGGAAGTACCAGGCTTCTTAGGGACCAAAAAAATAAAAGAGGAGTTCAACTCCTTTAGAAGAGACCTAGATCTAAAAAACTCCTTAGTAGCCGCAGCAACATCCTTAGCAATAATTTCCCAAAAGGATTGAAAGAACATTGAGAAACCATCCAGTCCCAGAGCCTTACTACCTTCAAAATAAAAAATAGCAAACCAAATTTCTTCCACCGAGCAAATGCAAACCAACTTTCTATTCATATCTTCATCCAAGATCTAAGGAATATCCCTTAAAAGATCCTCTTGAAAAGCCAAATCAAGCTCCCCCTCCATCAAAATCTGTTGAGAGAAGTAAGAGGAAGTAGCAAGCCACAATTTAGCATCCTTTTCCAACACTTGATTATTGAAATTGATCTGATTAATATGATTATTATCCATATTTTTAAGAGTAGAGAGGTGAAAAAACTTGGTATTATTGTCCCCACTTTTAAGCCACATAATACTCAAACGTTGTTTCCAGAATTCCTCCTCCTTTGCCACAATGTTGTGCAACCTGGAAAGCAAGATATTTTCCTTTTGCATCAAGGCCTAATCATACCCAGACAATTGAATCGAATGTTGTACATCTTGAAGCTCCTTAGACAAACCCTCTTTTTCCATAAAGATATGACCAAAGGAAGTGCAATTCCACTTTCTAACATTTTCCTTAACATTGAGATGATTTTTAACAACTCTAAACATAGTCGAACCATCGACCGAGATATTCCACCATTCATTAATTGAATTCCCCAGGTTAGGATGATAAGTCCACATTTTTTGAAATCTAAATAGAAAGTTTTTCTTACCCCCCAACAAATCCACTGATAGAGCCAGAGAGAAGTGATCTAACCCCAATCTAGATAGAGCCAAAAATGAATAGGAATAATGAACTAGCCACTCAGGGGTAATGAGAGCATGGTCAAGCTTAACCTAGATCAAGGCATTCTCCACTCTCCTATTCGACCAAGTAAAAGATGCCTCTTTTAGGTCCAAATCAAGAAAAGAAGAGTCATTAATAAAACTCATCAGATCAAATCTACTCTCATCCACCAATTGTGAACCAACCATCTTGTCAGCATCATGCAAAGGAGTATTGAAATCTCCCATAACCAGCCAATTCTCAATATTGTTCAAAACTTTAAAGGAGGATAAATTCTCCCATAATATTTTTCTAGCACTCTTACAGTACGGGGCATAAATATTTGAAAGATTCTAGGAGAATCTATCACGCAAATGAGTAAAGGAAGTAGCCACATGATTACAATCTTTAAAAATTTCAACTCCCTATATCACTCTAATATTCCAAAAAGTAACAATCCCTCCCAATTCCCCAACTGCATTAGAACAATGCATACCATAGTCCTTAAAGAGCTTATTCTTCAACCTAGATAATTTATCCAAGCCCATTTTAGTTTCTTGGATTAACACAATATCAAGGCGAGATCTCATACTAGATTAGCTAGAATATCATGCTTGTGAGGGTGATTTAATCCCCTCGTATTCTAGGAAATGATCTTCATAAGAAATTTTTTGATGTGCTCTTGGAGCACATATCTAGTAGGGTTCTTTGTGTCCCATTAATAATGTCCATTCGGCTCTCCTTATCCCTGGAAACATTAGTAGGAGGCCTTCCTCTATCACATAGTTCAAACCCACAATCTGAACTTTGTCAGTTCCTAGTCACCACTCTCGAAGAGGGAGAAGTTTTTTCCTATTGCACCCACAAACCTGAATGTAAGGAGGATTATTTGGGTCCTCCTGTTCCCCAAAATATTTAGTTTCAGGAATCACTTCCAAACCATCAACCTTCAAACCACCCTCATGCACTTGAGTCGCCCCCAAGGGTAGAGATCTAACCTCATCACACACAAAGACCTTATCATCCTTAATAGCCTCCAACTGAGCTTCTTCCAAATATTCCACCAAATCACCAATAGGGGAAGACTTATCCTCTTCACCCTACCCAACCGCCTTGTTCGCTTCTTCCAAAATCATAAGGCCTTCTAAAATATTATCCTTTTCCTCTAATGTTGTCTCTTCAGTAGCCTCGACATTCTTAGACATGGTGAAATCCCCTTTCTTCAGAGGCTCCACATCCTATTCCATATATTTCTTCTTTTCTCTCCACTGCTTAGTCATTTGTTTTGGCACCTTGAGAGCACACTTTTTGGCCCAATGGACAACTTTTTTATAATGGAAGCAAGCCAAGGGATTCGATTCTAATTCAACTGCTTGCTCCCACACCCCAAATTTGGATTTAATTTTTATCATAGTCGGCAAATCAATTGATTTCTCCACATTAACATAGAATCTAGCATAAACCAACCTCTTCCTAAAGGCCATCATTTTTTCAATCGAAATAAAAAATCCAAAAGTGCTTGCTATGCCTTTGAACACTTCTTCATCCTAGAATTCCATCAGGAGGCCAAGAAGACAAACACAAACTGGAGCAGCTGAAAAGGAGTACAAGTTCAAGTTAAAACCTAGTTCCCATGTTTTAAGCATCAAAGATAACTTTCCAATAAACCAAGGGCCTCCCATCAACACTAAAACCAAATCATCTTCGTAGTTAAATGTTAAAGAGAAGAAACCTTTAGCCATAGCTGCTACATCAATCCATCCCTAAGGTTTCCATTGATTTAAAGTAAACTTGTGCACCAACTCAATATGAGGTTGGGGACCAACAAATTTACCTAGTAGAGCCATATCCATATTACACATACTTTTATCAACAATACAGTCTAGAACAGAAATAGGGTACTCTCCATTTTTTGCATTAGCAATAAATGACACTGGAGGAGAAGTAATCTTACCTTTGGGATTCACTCCAAACAAATTCTTCCACTTAAGAGAAGAGCTTGATAGGAAGCTATACTTAGTCTTATAAACCCCAAGACCCGTTGCATCAGGAGTCCTAAGATTTTCTTTAACAGAGGACACCGGGGAGTGCATAGGACACACAACCACTAAAGCCCCTTTGCCATCAGAACAAACATTAGCAACTAAAGGGGGCCCACAATGCTTACCTTTCGCAAAGGACCCACCTGAAATCACCCTCCCATCATTAAACTGTCTACCATTAACACCTGTAGCAACATTAGGAAATCCCGCCTTTTCAAATTTTGAAAATCCTCCACTGCCATTGCCACCACCCGAGGAGCTTTCCATTCTTTTAATTATCTCCTTAAAATGTTAGTGTAACAAGTCCACTAAAATTTTAAGGGGAGTATATAGTCCCCCACTCATTCTTTTTATAAGAAATAATCCCTTCTTAGTGATGATAGCATATATCTCTTTGGAAGTGTGACCTTTTCAATCAAAGTGTGGCCTTCTTTATGTGAAGTGTCTCTTTGGTGGTGACATTGGGCTTGATGTCCCCTAAGAGTGTGACCTTTCTTGGCATATAACATTCTCATGGTGGTAATGCTATGGCTAGAATTTCCTAAGGTGTGAGTCTTTTATTCCACAACTAGTCCTCTCTTGGTGTTGATGTCATGTGTGATATTTCCCAAGGCTTGACCTTTCATGTATTAATAAAATCCCCTTTGTTGTTATTTTTGTAAATCACCTTTTGCAGTGGCATTGTTATAACACCCCTTAAATATTAGCCTTATCATGTTGATGTTTATGTGCCTCCTTAGGTGATTTTATGCACCTCCTTAGGTGAATTTGGTATTTTTGCTTCACTTTTTTCACAAGCATTTAATATAGTGTAGCATTGACATATCATCAAGAAAAAATTACGCACCTCCTTAGGTGAATTTGGTATTTTTGCTTCACTTTTTTCACAAGCATTGAATATAGTGTAGCATTGACATATCATCAAGAAAAAATTATGATAACTAATCAATATTATTAGGGAGTATAACTCTTGGCATGGTTGTTAATGGGTACATACCTAGCGAATAGTGGAATTCACTGGACCTAGTGTGTTTCTCATTTTACCTTATCTTGGGGGCTCACCTACTGAATTATAAGGAAGCTAAGGTAGTGGAATAGCTTCCTACACTAATCTTGAGAGGAGAATAATGCAAAAATTTATAAATATTTCCAGTTATAGAAAAGTAAAATGAAATAAACATAAATATCATGTGTACAGTAACACAATGATTTACATTGGGAAAACCCTTTCAAGAGAAAAACCCCACACTACAGAAGCCACCCAATATATTATTCATAAATAAAAAATATTACAATATATTTTTAGAGCAAGCTTCTCACAAGAGTATCATC
>VDFB02389099.1:0-158335 GCA_007258455.2 Sequoia sempervirens
GCGATTGCATCAAACAATTCTTTTTGCAGGTTCAAGTTCGCATTCATCAGTAAATTTGAAGAACAGGGGGCGATTTTCATAGAAGAAAGAACATAGAAAAAACGTTTTTCTCCTCTTTGATTCTCAAATTTCTCTCAAAATTCAATTCGCATGTTCCTGAAGTTCGCAAATTTTGGCAAGTCTGATCATCTGGATCGTTTCTATATAGCTTCCTCGAATTAAATTCATGTGCTTGAATTTTCAGGAATTTTTTAACTCCAAAGCATCAGTTCTCGAGTTTCTAATTTTCTCAACTAAAAATTCTTTGCATGGTTGAGTAAAGGTCAGATTTTCGCATTTCTGACGTTCTGGGTTGTCTTAGAATCTTTTTCTGGACAAAACCCATATCTCAGATTTTTCACCGAAAATAACTCTTCAATAGGCTATTTTTAGCCTCAGCAGGCTACTTTTAGCTTTCCAGAAATCTTGTCAGAACATAGTCAATTTCACAATCAACGAGCGAGTTTTTCAAAATGCAGTACACTCAGCTCGAATACAGGACCAAATCAGTCCTTACTCACGACTTCATCAGGACAGTTGAGATGAATCTCCATAAGGTGCTGCCAGAGGCAGTCCTAGATCCAGTCAAAATAAGAGATTCGATTATTTAGAACATTCAGCAGTCCGAGTTACTAGAGGCCGCTTCCATACCTATCTCCGCTCATTGTATTGAGTTCGTGATGTCTTGTATTAAGCATTACAACTCTGCTACTCGTGAGATAGTGTCAGTAGATGGACGAGTTATTTGCAGTCTCAAGCCTTTGGACATTGAAAGAAGTTTTGGTATCCCTCAGCACCCGAACAGTCTGGTTATTTCTATGGAGCAATGCGAGCATGCATTCAACGCTGATGTGGACAAGTGCCAGAGCAAAATGGCAGAACGATGGTTAAAGCAAGTAAAGAACAAATTGCCAAATAATGTGGGTCGTGGTGAGTACAAGGATGAATACTCGATTCTAATTACACTCTTGAATCGTGTCTCAGGTCATTCACATGCAAATGTTTTCCAACCTTGGATGTATTACATCGTTGGTCGTATCATATCTGGGCAAGAGCATTACGATTGGGCATCCTTCATCAACGATGTTATCCACAAGCAGATCACCGGTTTCCTAGTTGCTCATGAGTTTCACATGTGTTCTTATCTCGTGTACTTGATTACTTATCAGGGTCAGTTCCGAGGACTAAACACCATTGGCATTCTCAGTGTTCAAAAAGTCTATCACTATTATGATCAGCTTGAGTTCACTAAGGCTGAACATCACTTCAAGCGTGTTCACGAGGCTTTCTTGACTTATACAGTGAGAAATTTGGACCGGGAGTTGCATGTTCGTATCTCGGCAGTTGCTAGAGCAGCGATGGATGGTTGGGCAAACTAGTTCATTCAATTCCCGACATACACTTATATCCGAGTATATGGATTTACAGGAAATCCAGCCATGCTTCCACGCTATCCTTCGGATAGGACAGTCTTTATGGAGTTCTTGAGGCAGTTGCATGATGTTCATCATCATTTACGTCACAAGCATAAACCAGCTGCCAATTTTCCTTTTCAATTTGGAATATATTGGTGCAAGACGGCAGTTGATGCCAAAGTTGCAGGACAAGAGCTCGAGAGGTATCATCTCAAGTATCTTGTTGAGGTATGTGCCTATGATCCTTGGGGTCATTACACAGCTCGCCTTGGTGGTCACGCATATCATAAGCCTTCCATGGAAGACTATTGGGCCAATTGCGTGGATGACTTCGAGGTCTGCAGACGTAGCTACGACCGCTTCTCTCTCTCACAGATTTTTGTTTTCTTGTCAAAAGATGTGGGAGGTTTATCAGATGATGAGGGAGAAGTTCTTCCTCAGTTTTTCAGAGAGCAGGTTGATACACAGCCACTGCCAGCAATTAATTGGTACGCCAAGGAGTACACAACAATAAAGGAGAGGTCAAGTAGAGTTATTCAAAACAGTATACTTTACCTCGACAGCAAGAAGACCAGGAGGGTAAGTGTGCCTAGAGCAGAGCCGCCAGTGGTGGATCCTTCACTACCTTCCTCGTCGAAACCTAAACAGAAGAAGAGGAGTAACCCTCCCAAGAAAGGTCAAGCGCCAAACAATTCAAAAGGCAAGGCGCTTGCTATTGATACACACACGGACCCTGTCAGACAGCCTGTCACAGAGCCAGTTCAGAGTCCGCCAATGCTGAGGTTTAGCCTCAAGTTCTTATTCCAGTTCCGGAGCAGTCACCAGTCCCAATTCATATTGAATTGGATTTAGACTCTCCATCTCGTAGCATCTCCTCTACATATTCACTCTCGTCAAAGCCTCTTGTTGCTAGTACAGACCCTTCCAGTAGTATTAGTCGAGACCAGTCTTGGATTGAAAATCAACTGGGAAGGAAGAGGAGGCAGCCATCATATGTCCTTAATCATTCAGATTTTGATCAAGTTTACCCGGATGTGCCAGACAAGAGGATCAAGAACATGGTCCACGTGGAGAGAAATACTGATATGGAGATCGTCGTTGAGACTGCTATACATCCACAAGGGAAGAGTTTGGATGAGTTGGAATCTCGGGACTTCAAGGTTATCACGGTCAACCTTGGTCGTAGTACACGCCAGACTCAAGTTGCTACAGATAGTGCCAGGGATAGAATGTTGAAGGATGGAGAGGACAAGGCAGCCCTCAAGGCTAAAATCAGACAGCTTCGTCAGTACATTTCTAGCCTTGTACACAAGTCAGATGTTACCGCCACACTCCCGCCGATGCTTGAGCCTCCAGCAAAACAGGGCCAACTTAATCATTTGGTTGCATATGGCAAGCATTTGGAGAGTCGGGGAGGGAGTTCGTTGCTAGAGGCCGTTCTAAACACGAGGGAGCTATATCGATTCGCGGTACCATAATGCGAGAGCTCGTCACGTCATCAAGATGAGGAGGCGAGACATGGCAGTCAGCAGACCGGGGCGAGATTATGATTGCTCACGAGTATAGCATATAGATCGATCCACGGAATCACGAGAGGATAAAGAAGCTATATCCACTCTTTGAAAACAGGTTGGTTTCAAGGCAAAGATAGAAGAGACTATGGCGTCAGAGTTGGCTAAGAGTAGAGAGCACGTTACTAGTGCACTCTAGTTTGTGAGAACCTTAGTTTCGCTTACCATGTTAGTATCAGTTAGAGTGAATTGCCTATGTTGGAAACTACTTACGTGTTCAATCAGAGCTCCAGGTACTCATTCATACTATTTTCAGTGAGGAGACCATTGGCTGTAAGATTAATCAGCTTACAATCATGTCAGCATTGTTCGATGAAGCAACAAGGAGCAGAGGTGAACTTCAGTCCCAGATCACAGCTGGTGAGGACATGCTATTCAGGCATAGCATTCTTCGACAGAGTATCAGAGCTCCAAACAGTGATGCAGTTAACAATCTCGTTGAGGGATTGGTTGCTCGAGATCACGACCAATAGACTTCAGTTCCCACCTCTCAGGATAGACATTACACACAGGAGTTAAACTTGGCGTTACCTTTTCAAGTTAACTCGTTGTCTCATCTCATGCATATCTATTCTGGGATTTGCTTTATTCACTTGGAGTTACATTTAGGGTTTACTTTAACTGATGGTAGTGTTCCAGTTAACTTGCTTTCAATAAGGATGTGCATGCTTATTAAATATATTAAATAATGTAATATTAATGGTCATCTTAGTTGTCTTTAGTTAGTTTAGATAGTTTCTAAATTTGTCTTCAGTCTACAATCGTTTCTTTTAGAAATATCGTCTCTTGTAAATCTATATAAGGAACTTTCGTTCCTCTGTTTAATACATCGAATATTTTATCATGGTATCAGAGCATAGGTTGCTCGACTGGGTCTGACTCCCTCACGGGAGGCCCAGGATCTTGGGAAGGTTTTGGTTGAAGGAAAAATCTTGGTCTTCTGGGTGTTGTACGTTTTGCCTCACGTGATCTTCATTTTTGCATCTGCATCTGCTTCCCATTCAACACGCCTTCTTTTGTACACCCGTGACTTCCTCCACACGGAGTTTGTTGTTTCATCTTCTGAAAAACGCGAGAATTTTAAGCAAAAAAAATCGTGCCCTTTTCATGTCTGCGTGACCCGCGTTTTTTTGTTTTTGCTGTCGTTTTTCACTGCGGCTAGGGCATTTTTTCCTGCACACGGGACCAGCATTTTTTCCCGCGACCTCTCTAGTTTTTGTGATGGCTTTCTATGATTTTGAAGGGTTTATAAGTGCGCATGTTTTTTCCTTGACAAGATTTCTAGAGATGAACGACTTTGTTTTGGGTCTTCTGCTTTGCCTTCTATCCTTATCTATTAAAGGAGGCCGCATGAGTATTTAAGCAGTACGTGTTCTTATGGTGTTTTTTTGTGGGACGTGACTCTTACTTGCTGTGTGGAGTTCTACGTCGGGCAGGAGGCAGCTTTCTAAAGTTAAATGGGCCATCTCAAGTGGTTATGTATCTGGGTGCTCTGGCGCTTAAAGAGTTCGATGGCCATCTCTTTTGTTGTTGAAGGGGGTTTTATAATTTTTGTCCCATTAAAAAATTATTTCTGGTTTTTTATTTTAAAAAATATTTTAGGTTTTATAATTTTTCGCCTCTTACAAAAAATAAAAATTATTTGGCCTATTTTAGAATTTTAGCCTTAAAAAATTATTTTGTTGGGTTTATAATTTTTCCTTAAAAATTATTTGGAAGGTTTTTTAATATTTTTTCCTAAAAAAATTTTGAGGTTTTCTGATTTTTGCGTGAAAAATCATGAAAGGGTTTTACCGTTTTTCCTTAAAAACGATGTTTTGTATGCTGATCCGTGTTTCGGATTCTGTGCCAGCTACTTGGATTCTTTTGTGGGTTTTTTACCATTTTTTCCGAAAAAACGATGCTTTGTAAACTTCAGATTCAGGGTTTTGCAATTTTGTCCTAAAAAAATCGTGGTTTCTTGCAGTCTGTTTGGAGCGTCGTGCTCATCTGCAAAAGTTTGGAGGGTTTGCCGATTTTTCCTCAAAATCGTGGTAGTTGTTTTTTTGGAGTCTCTGGCTACAGGGAGGGACAACTTTGTTACCCAACATCAGGTTGGATGTTTTGTGATCAGTTCTGGTTGTTTTCAGAAGTTCTGCAGTTTCTAAGAGAGTTAGTGGCAGACTCATCTCAAGTGGCAGAGTCAGTGGCAGGCTCTTGTCTTTTGTGGTAGAACGTTCTTTGTTTCTATGGGTAGTTAGAACGATGACCATTAAGGGAGGGTATTAAATATATTAAATAATGTAATATTAATGGTCATCTTAGTCGTCTTTAGTTAGTTTAGATAGTTTCTAAATTTTTCTTCAGTCTACGATCGTTTCTTTTAGAAATATCATCTCTTGTAAATCTATATAAGGAACTTTCGTTCCTTTGTTAAATACATCGAATATTTTATCAGCTTGCACATTGTCCATTTTTAGATTAGATGTTTTCGATTAACTGATGGTAGCTTTCCAATTAACTGTATAGTTTACTTTATTAGGGTTTAGCAGTAAATCTTGCATGCATTGCAAGACTGTAGATGACTCAAGGTGATTTTAGGGTTCCCTACACCTTTTGATGTCTATAAATAAGATTTTTTGCTCATTTGTACATAACTTTTGCACAAGAGAGAAATATATGTTGTGCCTACCTTGCCTGTAATATTGCTCATTCTGTATCTGTTCATGAATATTTACTATTGTGATGAATTGTTATGCCACTTGGGTTTCATGCAATTATGATGGTGAATTCTTGCTTTAGTTAGATATAGTGGCTAGTTTGATCGTAGATTGTATGCGTAGATATAGTGGCTAGTTTGATCGTAGATTGTATGCGTGTCTCGCCTATGCAATTTATTATCCTAGTTGGCTATCTTTCATGTTTTGTGTTCAATAAACTCGTTCAGATTGAGCTGATAGATGTGCCACCTTGCCTTCAAGTTGAGAATTTGTTCTTGGTTATCGTGTGATGTGTGTGAATAATAAACTTATTCAGATTGAGCTGATAGTTGTGCCACCTTGCCCTCAAGTTGAGAATCTGTACTTAGTTTATCGTGTATTGTTGTTTCCAATAAGCCTATTCAGACAAGCAGATAGTTGTGCCACCTTGCCTTCACGTTGTGAGTCCGTACCCGGCTTATCGTCAGATAATCATTCCCGCTCCGTTTCCTCATGCTCTGAATTCTTGAGGGGATTGGATAGTTAAGTTACTTAGTTTTGAGTGTTGTAGTCAAGTCTTGCAAAACCAGAAAATACTTAGCTACAACGTATGGAGTTTTTCTTAAACCTTGTGCCTCTTACAGCTGAGACAAAAAGACAGGATATGGTTTAGTTTACTTTTCCCTTTTCAAGCATTTTTGTCAAGCACAACGAGGGAGCTTCCCCTCCTAATTTGAAGAGCACTCATTGTATAGTGTGCATAGCTGTCTGTACCAACTTGCACTCCAGAGGTGTTAGTTGTTACGCGGACGCCAACATAAACCAACAGGATATTCCTCACACAAGTTCATTAGCAACAGATCCTGTTGCAGAAACCCTGAAAACAACCTTCAAAAGATAGACTATACCACTAACAATGGTAATCCCATAGTGTTCAATAGTTCAATCAGACCTGCAACATGAAATAAAGAGCATAATGGAGTAAAATGAAGATGTAAAGAGACATAACATGACTGAAACAACAAGTTACTGCTGAAGAAACCCTAAAACAAGGAGAAAACTCTATGAAGAGTGAGCAGAGATTCTCATTTCACTATTTTTCAGTCACTTACAAGAACTACAATGCCCCAAAGGGCATATACAGAGCTCAAAGATGTTCTACACCAGCTCCTAATACTTGCAATCAGCCTCAGTAACTTCAACAACCTGCTCTTGTGCAATGCAATTGTCATGTCCCCGAAATCGTGACACTAAAAGATGACAAAATACATATCAAGAAAATTAACGATTTGATAATATTATAATTGTCAAAGACAATATTATAATTATATTTATTATATTGTAGATATTCTAATATAGATATTGATAATTTAAATATTATCACTATGATAAAATAAATACTAAAATATATAAAATTAATATAAAATAAGGAAATCAATATATAAATACTAAGTTGTCGATTCTGGTACAAGATTGGGCACGAGTACAAGATATGGGTACGCTGGTATGGCGATTTTTTTTTCCTGAAATACGATACATTTGGGTACGGCTGTATATATATATGTGCAAACAATTAAAAATATATAGAATTGTAAATACATTTGATAGTATGATATAGCATACTCCATCAATCATCAGCCATCAATTCATCATTGAATCATTGATCAATGGTAGTGATAAAGATAAATGCCAATTGATAATTCAAAATTTCAATATTACGTCATATATCATATATGTCTACAGTCACGATTCAAATGAAGATCAGTACAATTACAAACTTACAATGATAATAGGGATCTGACAATAAACCATCTAGTTATTACAATATTGGATTAATGTCAATGTTTATACTGAAATATATATTTTATAAATCCACTAAATTGACAAGCAACATTTAAGAAGCTGATAATGAAATAATACCTTTGAAATTAATTTGAAACCCAAGCTAAAACAGATCACAAACTACTACAACAAAAAAGGATGATTCAAATTAACATTTTCTGCCTGGCAGCACCCTGGGAGCGCCCTGGGAGCACCCAAGAAGGACCCACAAAGAACTTGGGGCTGCCTCGGTGCTCCCAGGGCACTCCCAGGCGCTCCCTAGGCCGCTCCCGTACCCAAACACTCCAAGAGCAGGCACGGGGTCCTTTTTAGAAGAACCCGGTAACATAGTATAAGTAGAATACTAGAATAAAAAAAAAAACATATAACATATAATAATATAAAATATAAAATAAGGAATATTACAATAACCGTATATGAGCTTAGACATCGGGGAGGGCACTAAAGAATCGAATTTCCTTTATAATTATATATTGGAATTACGCAGGCCAAAGGTAAGTGCTGATGTTGCTCAGGCGCTTCAACTAATCGATAAGCGCCCAGAATTAGACGAGTCAGTTTGATCAAATGTTATGAGAAGGGGCATTGGTTAAAGACTATAGCTGATAGAAGAAGCAATTATTCAATCATAGTCTTAATATTTAAGAAACCAATATTAATTAAAAGACAGCGTTTAGGAGGTGCGGGAAATATAAGTGAGAAGACACGGCTCCTCATCAAGTGCCATATAAAAGAAATTGGAACTCATATCATCGGGGGGAAGGGGAGGAACAGGATAGACGATTTAAGTCAAGAGTTCACATTGATTATTGAGTTCACCATTTCTGGGAGGTCCTTGGCGGTTACAGTGGTTTGATGTGGAGAGTCCTGAGTTACTAGCTATGCAGACCTCTTAAATACTGTTGCAATATACCAAGCCCGAGAGATTGATAAATGTTAATTTCATCTAACTTGCAGAGGCTATAGGAATGCTTGGAGAGGTCATCTTTATGTTGCCATCAGGGGTTGCAAAACAATCAGTTTCTTTTAAAGACAACTTTCAATGATTCAAGCATAAGCACACAATAGAGAACACAAGATATTGCCACAACTGCACCAGTTTACACTCATTTATATTTGTATAGATTACAAAGGATATATAACGAAGTCTCTAACTCCCAAGAGAATAGAAAAGAAGGATTCAATAGAACCTACAGTAGGAGACTTGACGCACCCAATCAGGTGATGTATTCACTTGGCTCTAATATCTAGCATATTCGAATATTAGAATAAAATAATAAACCAACTATATGATGCTTTAATATCTGATGCAGTAATTTGAGATCTTGCCTTTTAGACGTCCAATAGAGTGTTCCTCATAACCTATGTGCTGTGTATAATTCATTGCTTGTTTCTATTGGATATATCTGAAACGGAGTATGCAAATCTTAGGTAAAATCAAGCATAGTGTAGCCATTAAGTTCGCTGCACCTTTGAGATGGCCAAATCCTGATTAACATATTAATCAAAAGCATTGTCCTTTTAACAAATAGATAATCTTGATGCTATTCACATTGCAGCAGTAAAAAGGGTAAGGATAGGACCATCTATAGGCAGATATATATTGCTTCTCATTAATTTAGAATTGCATATGCATAATAGTTGTTGCTAGACTGATTATTGGTATTATCATGATTGTTCTATGAATTGATTATGGTTCCTTTAGCGTATCATGATTATCATTGTTCTAGGCCATGATCTCTACATTGACATAAAATGATTAAAGATAAATGCAAGTGTATTCAATTGTTTAAAGATTGTCTTCATGAGTGCTTGCAAACTTATTGGGAGGTAACGTGTGAGGGAAGTGGTGCCTAAAAACCCCACTCAAGTCTGCCCCAAGAACCCAAGGCAAGGATGGAACCTGGAGGAGTGGAAATTCCACTCATAGTCCGCCTAGTCCCAAGGCATGGGTGGGCCATGGAGGGGTGGGGGTCCCACTTAAGCATCCACTAAGGCCATGGAGAGGTGGTAGGCCTAGACGACTTATATGCTCCCCCGAGTGTCCCCAATAAGTTAAGTGTCTTCCGAGGTGATGACATGGGTAGAGAAGCAGGTACAAGTGTTTCCACTAAGCACACCACTCTAAGGGTGGAATAGTCTTGGTCGGACATTCCTGCCGCTTAGGGCCAAGAGGTGAGTAGTCTTGGTCGGACGCTTGTGCTTTTGGGCTTAGATGAATAGCTTCAAGCGGATCTACCAATGCCACTCCTCATATGTCTTCACTATTGCTTTGTGATTATGTTTAATTTTTTGGATATCTAGATATTAATGCTAACAGATATATGCGTATGTGGAAATGTTGTTAATATGATGAATGCAGATTTCAAACCAAGATTATTTCATTAAAGAGAACATTCCTTTGGAAAGAAGAAACTCTAAACCTAATCAACAAGCAAATTCTAGGGCAAAAAAGCAAGTTCTAGGGCAAAGTCAGGTAAGGGACATTACAGCAATCTAGTAATATGAATCAGGGAAGCTTAGAAATAAGTTTTTCCAATTCCTCTCTCTCCAACAAGCATCTACTAACTAGTTATGAAGCCTATGGATCCCCAGTAGCCTCCCAAACACCCAAGAATGGAAGATCAAATGCCAAAATAGAATTTGAAATGTTTAAACCCTTCATATTCCACTTACTACCCGCACAAAGACAAGTTTTCTGCTTTACTAGAGAAAAATTTCACCACTTTTCTACGCATTCGCTAAGGTGAATGGCTATTTGCCATGGCATTTCTCGAGTCCTTGGCAAATGTGGGTTCACCGCTTGTGGAACCAGCAAACTCACCAACATTTGCTTTCCACATGGATTTGAGATTTGCAACTTTGTTTCAGTGACTCCAGAAGATGTCTCATTCCATCCCAGATGTTCTCTTGAATTAATCATATTCCTTTACACCACTAAATTCACCAAACACAACAAATTCCATGAAGTTAATGCATGAAACTAATCCAAAGACTGAAAATGGCAACCAAGATTCTAATGTCCTTCAACCTGACCCAAATTTTCAGATCAAGACCGGGGCATTTAAAACTTTCTTGTAAAGTTTTACTTTAAACAGAGTTGTCTTAGAATTAAAATTTTAAACACTAATGAGAATTTTTCTTTAGATTTATACCCTTATGAGGGTTTAGGTAAATAACATGAGGCTTCCCTTAAAGGTTGTGCTCCATGATGGTAGCATTTACTATTTACAAAAACCCTCTTAGGTGAAAGTAGATATTTCAGGACAAATCCCATGGGTTTAGCACACGAGATTCAAACTTGGGTCATAGCTTTTACAAGCACACCCACAAACTAATTGACCTGCAATCAAGAGCTGTAATAGAGCTTCTTTTTTTAAAGCCACCCTTTTTTAATAATTGGATTTTTTCTTATATTCTATGTTTATTTGATATTTCTAATCTGCATGCAGTATATTTGACATGAAATAACATAAGCAAGATTCTCTTATTTTACAAATACTATATCATGTTTTAGTTTCTTGAATTTTCACTGAGTTTTTCCCATTTTAAACCAAGGTAATTATATTCCATTTACACTTATCTCCATGCCATATCACTGCAGTGTAAATGGAATGCTGCTATGCTTCATAGTATTGTGGTAGGTGTAAACGATTGTCAAATTCCACTACAGTCTTCTGTATGAGTCTCGCTAACTTTCCTATCAAGTATAAATAGGCTGATTGTCTAATACTAACACATAATTTCTCATACTGAAGTCCAAAAAAGTGAAAGATCCACCACTTTAGGTAGTGACACCAGTCATGGTAAAATCAAAAGTTAGCTTTCAATATGACATTTCATTGTTGTTTTCCTTCATCCATGGATATTCAAACTCATGCATACTCTTTGAGAATATTAAAAGAGAAGAAACCTGGCTTTGCTCTAAATAATGATCCAGAACCTGCCTAAACAACTCAAGCAGTTAATTGTCATACAAAGATTTACCAAGCCGCTGCAAAATAACCAAGTGTTCAGTCCACATCTATTATTAGGTACAAATTCTCATATTCAGAGAACAGAGAATTGCTACAAAGCATAATGACTCTCCTAAGTTGAAGCTACTTGGGAAGAAGTTTAGTTCTCCCCACTGAAGGGAGATACTGCAGTAAATAGAAATGCAATATTTCAATTTGAATCACTATTCTGCATGGCCTAATTGCAATACATCCCAATCTGCTGAATCTAAGACAAGACAATACAAAAAAAGGTTCCCTTCCCTCTCTACAAAGAATAATGTTTAGAATATTTTCTATGCTGCCTCTTTGGGTAATTGCATCACTTGTGCCAAAAATTTTAATTGATTGAAACAAAAAGTTATACCCAACTGAAGGAAAATAAAAAGAAATACTTGCTAAGCTCATGAATTTAATTGGGTCTTGACCTTGTGTTGTGACACTTTAGATCCATGCCCTCCCAGAATTTTAGTCTTCAGCTACCAAAATTATTTACCCATGATACTGGCTTGGAGACGTACATCATGTTCATTCATATCTATTGCAGCCATTTTGATCTTCTGTGAAAAACTTTAAAATAGCCCCACAAAGGTCCTCTTCAAACTATTATTTGGTTTCCCAACTCATTCAACTCTGTTGGCCCTTCTCACCAGTAATTGTACTCAGATGTGCATTGCAGCTTCTTAAGCATATATAAAAGTAAATAATATTTATTTGTGAATATGGAACCAGTCTCCGTGGAGCAGGAGCTTCATGATTTTCCAGCAGGAGCTGTTAGATCATCATATGAGATGTAGCAGCTGCAAAGGGGATCCTATGGTTCTGTATCTTGTACATTAACGGTTGAGTGCAAAGAGATATTTCTAAAATATGATGGGGCTATTAAAAATTATTTAAAGAATCAGTCATGCTACGGAATATCTTAACTTTAGCTGCTAAAGTTAGTCCCCACCACCCACAATCAAAACAAAGATCCTAGTATACAGTTTTGGATCACTTTCTAAGGGTAAAACTCATTTTGTTACTGTCTTCCCCTCATTTCACGGTGCATGTGCACATAAATCCTTTCAAAACTACACCTAAGCTCCAACCCAACAACCTTCTGAATAGGATAAGGCCCTAAAATGACCATCAAGAAACATTCAATGCAAATTTGGACACTTTTGCCCTTCAATTCACAAATTCAAACCAAGAGGGCTTATGCCTAACATAATATGAGAAAAGCCCGTTTAGCTGCGATAACCAGCACATAAATTATTAACTATTAACTGAATATATAACCAAGAAATCAAACTTTGTCCGTCAAAAATAGAATTCAGGTTTTTATCACCCTTTGTTCTGGCTGCTCAATGGTAAAGGCTTGTTTCCATTGACTTGGGCAAAGTATATTTGATATTTCAAATACAAAGGTCAATTTGCATTATGTCAATCGACAATTTTCGTTTTGGTTACCTATATATTTTATCAGAACCACTGTCATGCTGGATAGCATTTAATGTAAACAAATGTTAACTTACCACTTTCTTCTCATTTTCTATTTGCATGTTGTTGCCTTCTGCCTGTATAATTTTTCAACAGAAACCAACCTGAAGGTAGTTGGTACTGGTATTCATAAAGGCATTATGTTGCACCTTGAAGTTTCAACATATGTCAAGAATGTCAGAAAAGACCGTATGTGTAGCAGTGCTGCACTGACATATAAAGTAAATGATGGATGAACTGACCTGCCACTCACTGTTATCTTACTAAATTAAAAATTACACATGCAACCCAAAAGGCTAATAGTATACTTGGGTTCTGAGGCCTAGTTTCCGTTCACATATAAACTCAGGGTAAGCTCAATCAATATTCAATCTATAACATCTTCTTAAAAAAAAAACATATTTATCTCTGCCATCAATCTAAGAATATCATTCGGCTTACAAGCCACGTTCAAGGGTAAGGACACCTATGCTGTTGAATTTTGCTCATTACTTGCCATTAGACTTATTTATCCTGTCAAAACTCACTTGGAACCGCCCACTGTGGATATCTATTTATCAAAATTCATTGAGGCTTGCCATTAGTGGTGACTATTCTGTCAAACTCACTTGGTTATTGTACATAACCTCCTCTTGGGTGGTCTGCATTACCACAGCCACATGGACAGGGTAAACAAGCATAGCTGCGCAATGGAACCTGCTCTCTCACGATTTTGATATGTCAGAGCCAATTTAACCAAATTGAAATTCAAATGATTCTGGCCCATTTCTCAAAGTAGGTACTTATCAGGTATCGTCGTGGTATAATTAGTTTTACTTGATTTTACTCTGGTATGGAGCTTTTTAATTCCTCTAATGTCTGCCCCACAATACCACTGAAAGTAATTGTTGGCTACATGTAACAGTTAAAACTTCTTGAAAACTGTTGCCGCCATAATTGTACTAGTCATTAGTCAATACCAATTCGCGAAAACTACAATTAATAAAAAAAAACTTACATTATTTTGATCCCAGAGGTCTTTGAGGTCTACAGGCTGCCCACTGGCAGTGAAGATGGTGATGGGGCCAAGGATGTCCGCTTCTTTAGTAGCTGTCGCAAAGGCTTTGGGAACTACCGTGCTCTTTTTCGCGTGCTGATATCCAACACCCACATGCCCAATTGTATTCGATTTTATAAAGGACGAATGAATTCTTCTGCCAATGAATCCGGAATTGGTGCCAAGAGACCTACAGGATGGAAAAGTACCCACATGCCCAAGAGGCTTTTGACAGAGGGCGGAAGGGGCCTGAATTGTGGTAGATGGCCGAGATAAGGAAACTCCCTTCATTGCTGCAGCTGCTGCTCCTCTTCAACGCGTTGCTTGTCCAACATCGTCCGCAGATATGGAAGATATAGGCCTAGTTTGGGTTGATTAAGAGATTTTTTTTGCGTAGACTTCTAGACTTTGAATATGAATACGAGTCTGGTCATTAATGAGAAAAGTACCTTAGAGCAGCAGCTACAGAAAGTCGATGAGTGTTTTTAATGTGGCTTGGAGTTGTAATGGATGCATATCTGAATTTATTAATTAATTGAAAATAAAAAGTGTGTTCATTTTTTATTTGCAATTAATTAATAAATACAGTCAAATCTGTATTCTATTGGTTGCATAGACGTCGTGGTAATAGATGATGGGTGGGAGAGTGAGAAAATATGCTACACTGGTGGAGAGCTCAAGCCTTGTTCAAAAATGTAATATAATATATAATTCATGAGCTAATAGAAGGTAATATAACATGTATTATGGTTCAACAAGTTAACTATTGTTATTATGTTGAAAATATGAAACATATCTTTTGGGATTGTAATTTTGCTAAGAGGTAATGGAATGTTGTTTTTAGAATTTTTTTGATCTTTTTTTTTAATGATGATTTGAATTGGAAATATGTTATTTTTAGTTTTGGCATGCATAACAGTGTGATTGTTGATTCAATTAGACAAATCATTGTAAATCATATATGGTAGATGGTAGACTAGATGTGATATTGTGTTTTCTAACAATTGTCCTAAGGATACTCTAAGGCTTTACTATAACATATTTCTTCAAGTGACTTTTATGTTTTCGTAGCTCCAAGTTTTATGCAAGAAGAATGTAAAGGTTATGGATTAGCTTCAACAAATCAAAGAACAAGTTTTGCAATTTCAGTACGAGAATAAGTTTAGTCAATGTAATAATGTCCTACAATTCATAAAATGAGTTCATATTGTATATTGCTTTTAACCCTTGTCGTTGGGTTGTAATTCTAGATATTTGCTACTCCATTCAGCTATCCATTGATAGTTTTCATTTTTATAAAAAAAAATTCAATATATAAGTAAAAAAAAACATGTAAACATGTGATGAGCTATGCATTATACCTTAAAAGGGGATATTAAAAATGTATAGATATCTTAAATCTATTTAAAAGATGTATTTAAGATATTTATATGAAATTATTTATAATTAAATGAATTTAATTTTACTTTAAGTTATTTTATTTACTTATATGATTATTCAATGTTAATGTCTATTAAAATTAACAAGACATATATATGGATAAATAAAGAGATAAGTGTCACATAGTGGCTAGTACCTACCTTTGAAGTATTGTAATAAAAGTATTTGTTTTGTAATAGAAAAAAATTAATGAAATAATATATGAAATAATTATTTATTCCTTTCGGCTGCATCTTTCAGCAATGTTCCAGAACTTTGTTCCTACATTCAGCTGCATCTTTCAGTGATGCTCCAGAACTTTGTTCATGCCATGTAATAATTTTGGGAAAGGTATATGATGAAGTCATGTAGTTTTTGGAAGTCATGGGATAAAAACATAAATTGATATGGTATTGTATGGGTTGAATAGGAGGGTTCTAAGCTGAATCTGGATGATGAGAGCCAAATCATCTTATTATATACTTTTGTACATCTTTATTAATATATTAATATATATAAGTAGCTGCCTCTTATTTTTTAAAAAAATATAATAATAATGTTAATTTGTTTATATTTTCAAACTCTTAAACATAGATAAATAATTTGAATAAACATAAATAAATAAGCTATGAAAAGTGATTCTCAAGGCTAATTACATCATTCAATGTTTCAAATGATACATTGTAGACTAGTGTCAACCCAATAACACTTTGAAACGTAAGACATAAACCTTATAAATCGCACCATGAATTTGATCCAAGACAATGAATAATATGTGTAAGGATCAAGAGCAAGTATTTGAAAATCAATAATAACTAGAGATAGGGATGTATAATGTTATAAGTCAATTTTTTGTAAGAATATACCACTTATAAACTAATTGTTGTCAATAAAGTAAAAAATAAAATTCTTATCATTATAGTTTCTAGATTTTAAAATTAACTAATAAATAATTTATGAAAAATTATTTGTTTGTAAATTAAAAAAAACAAATTTAATTTTAAAAAATAAACCAAATCCCTTCTTTAATTCTTTTTATTTAATTAAGTGAAACAAAATAAAATTTAAAAAATAAAAGAAAACAAATCAAAATTAAAAGAAAAATTATAAAAATAAAATAATTCTTAAATAGTTCTAAAGTAAAATAAAACAAAACAACATGGTGTGTGGAAGGAATATAAAAGTGGACAAAAAGCATACAATTTTGGAAGGAAAGTGAAAGGAGAAACTAGTAGTGCATAATCAAGGTGGTGAGGTTTTAAAGGAAAATGTTGGTGTTAATAGGTAGGAACTCAAAGCATAGGATAGCCTAGACCTTGGTAAGATCATGGAAGAGACATAAAAGATGGCAGTGGCGGTATCACCTTAAAACATGATTGCAAAATCTTAAACACAAGCAATGAATAAACGAGAATCACAATCAAAAGTCACAACAATAAAGCAAATAAGATAAATTGATTCAAAAGAAGTACAAATATGCAAGCATTGAAACACACAATTTTACCTTAGCATAGCTCCATTGCTCTCCTCTGTTTCACCTTGGGAGAAATGATATAAGTAATATTTAATCAGATTTATATTGAGCACAACACAAAAGCACCTCAAAATATGAGTATAGTTTTCCTACGTGATCTAAGATGAAAAATAAAGGATAGGATGGTTGCATTTATAGATATTCGATGACACCAATCAATGGTCAAGATTAGAAGAGAGATTGAAAAGATCAATGGTTGAGAATTGATGAGAGAAATTGATTGATTGGTAACCGATCTTGTCAGATAACTGACTACATGATTCAGTTAAGAGGGTTGATTGGATTGTTAACTTAGGCTGACGGTTAGTGAATTGAATTGATTGCTTAGAGGACTCAAAGTGAGTGGGAGTGAAGTGGATTTAGAGTAAGTCTCAGTCAACAAATGAGATGGAATTTGCATGAGTATTTAATAGTTAAATAAATTTAATCATATATGTGCAAGGTTGAATTTAATAAATAGAATAAATGATTTTATTTATTTTTGAAGAAGATAATGTTTGAGAAATAAATTCATTAAATAAATAATTAAAATAATTATTTAATTTAGGAAATGAAAAATAGATAATTGATTAAATAATAATAAATTATTTAATTAAACTTTAGAATAGAAGAATAATTAATTAATTAATTAAATAATGTTAATTATTTAATTAATACAGAGGAATGAATATATGAAATTATTTAATTGTCATTATGAAGTGAAAATGATCGTTAATTTAATCATTTAGTCAGAATTAGGTGTCTACAGTAGGTAATGAAACTCTTGCGATATTTAAGAACTCAATCATTAGCATTAATTTGGGCATCAACTCAATTATTCTAGCAATCCATATTCTAGATAATCTTTTGAACCCAATGGTGGAAGAATTAAAGTGGAAGGTGATTATCCAGAGTTTATTGGTATCTGACCTACTCTAGAGTAAATTAAGAATTGGATGGATCAACACTAGTTAGACTACCACTAACTGTTGAATGAACAAGACAACTGAAAGGGAGGTGAATTAGTTGTATCTAATTAAAACATCAAAACCCTCAACAATAATCAAATCCACATGCATTCATTAAACCCTTAATCTATTATAATATTTAAACATAAATGTAGATAACAAAAATTTAATCAACTCAACACCATGCACAAGACAACACTAGATTTATGTGGAAAACCCAAGAAGGGAAAAACCACAGTAAAGATTCACAATATAAGTAATTGCAAAACTAGTACAAAGGCTCACTGCCATAATAGGACACACTATACAAAAAGGCTCACATTCAAGGCTCACTGCCAGAGTACAAAAAGAAGATAGAGAAAAAATGTTACACAGAGAACACAATCTCAATGCAGCAAAAGATCCACCACAATAGCTCCAACACCTTCGCAATCTGTTTGAATGATTGTAGACACCTTCTACTCACTGCATCTGGTAATCCAACACTTGAAAGTTTGCACTGCTTTGCTCAATTTCGCATCACTTGCATCATATACTTCACACACACACACACACACACACACACACACACACACACACACACACACATCTATCTTGCATATGTCTTCACCTACTTCATCAATTCAACTCATACTTATACTGTCCTCAATCTTGAAACCCTCTCCAAGGTCAACAATGCACCTCAAACGTGTAAATTCGAATTAGGTCAATGCCAAAACACTCCCGCAATGGATAGGAATGAAGAAGAAAGGACCCAAATATGTCCTAACACACTTGAACATACTTCCACAAACTTCGAAGATGCTTCGCATGTAGTGTAAACACCAGGTTGGTCGTTACCCATGCAAACACCATTGATCAATTAAGTACACGCTTCATAAATCTTAAGATGACTTATGAACCACACACCACACTTCAACACAATCTAGAATATTCCTCCAACATCTTGAAATCCATCAAACTCCTTCACAACAACTTTCACCTAAAGAATGTACAAAATTTGTACACTCAGACCACTCTGCCAAACACTGTAACTCAAAAGACTATCTTTTGAAACACCAAACCATGAATACTTTTGGCATAGATAAGAGACCAACATCATCAACATACCTTCAAAATCGCAAGGCCTAAAACACCACTGCAAAGAAATGTGGAGCCAAAACATTTATCCCAGACACCTTTGTAATACACAGTGATGCAGGAGCATCAAATGGTGTAGGGAAATATTGCATCACCCAAAAAAAATTGTTTTCTTTATTTTCTCCAGTTGTTTTGAGTCCCATGATGGCACTTAAGGGGTGTTAGATAGTCAGGCGTCAAAAATAGTGAAAATGGGCACTTACTATTTTTAGTAAGTCGGCCTAAATGGGTTCGTATGGACCTGAAAATTTACCCAAAGGAGCAGAGCTGAAAAAAAAAATTGGTCACGAAAGAACCACCCCAATACCTTGCACAGTTTGGGAGAAATTAAAGTTTTTGTCCCAAGAAATTTCTCCAATGCAGCTTCAAATTTAGATATAAAACTTTAGAGGCCCCGAAACAACTCAAAAAGTGGTAAACCAACCTACAATAGGCTCATGCATTGTAGAGCTCGTTGAGAGCTTTTCGACAACATGCAATAATAGAAAATTGGATACCTGGATCAAAAGATATGGCCCCGTGAAGTTGGTCCTCTAAAAAGTGAATTTCATTCAAAAAAAAATTCCTAGGCCAGAAATCAAACGGTGGGACTTTTGGCACCAAAACAAAAGGGGAAATTTGAACTTTCTAGAAAATTCTAGGGTGTGATTATTGGGGAAAATAAAAAGGGTTAAGTGGGGGTTGTAGAAGGTGGCCCTGATAGTGCAGATTGTGACTCTGAATAGTAGATTTTCTTTTTAGAGCTGATTTTGTTGTAATGAATCAAGCCCATGAGGCTGTAGCATGTAAGCTTTAAATCTGTAATTTATTTTTCTAAAAATAATTGGAAGTGAGTCATTTTTCTATCTCACATCTTCTTTGTTGGTATCTGTTGTTGTCATTTCTGTGGGTTTTGGGTGGTGTGGCCCTCATTAAGTGGTATTAGAGCAGGAGTTCCTGAGCCTATAACAGAGCGCCAAACATGAGGCAGTTGAAGCAGGACTTGTGAGTGTGGGTTGAGTTCAAGATGCCTCCAAGACTTGCCCAGTATGGAAAAGGTAGAGGCCAAGGTGGTGGAGGAAGAGATCCATCTAGAGATGAATTCAAAGCCCTTAGAAGGCAATTAGAAACCTTGCAACAAGAGGTTCAAAGAAGAGATGTGCAACAAGACGGAGATGACAGTGAAGATGAAACAAAAGAGGAAATGGAAGAGGAAGAGCAGGATCTAATGGATCCTAGAGAAAGAAAATTTATGCGAGCGATCTCAAGCATTAGGAAGAGACCTAAAATGGAGGTTTCAACTTTTAGTGGAAATCTGAATCCTAAAGAATTGATTGATTGGATCAATGACATGGAGCAAATTTTTGAGTTTGAGGAGATTGAAGATCCTCACAGAGTGAGGTTTGCAAAGACAAAATTGAAAGGTCACTCCAGTATATGGTGGAAAGAGGTCCAATTAGAAAGAGGAAGACAAGGGAAAGATAAAATTTCCAGATGGGACATAATGGTGTCAAAATTGAAGAAACAATTTATTCCAGTCGATTATGAATTAAAGTTGCTCAAGAAGATGCAGAGCTTGAGGCAAGGGACAAGGACGGTGAAAGAATACACAGAGGAATTTTACAAGGTCCTGATTTGGACAGGAAATTATGAGTCGAATAAAGAGAAAGTTGCTTGTTATATTAACGGGTTGAAGCCAAGCATAGGAAGAATTGGCACTGGTAAGAATGACCACCATTGAGGACGTTTATTAGTTTTCTCTAAAGGTTGAAGACTGAATAAACAAGAGGTTTGAGAACAAACAATGAGGTGGAGGTTGTGGAGGAAAGATCGGTGGACAGTCATATGGAGGTAAAAATGAAGATCAAAAGAAGGGTGAAGGCTCCAGTAGCGGTCAGAACCAGAAAGGAGATAACACCTACCATCCTCGTGATAAGTGCAATGGAGATCAAAGAGGAAGAGGAAGATCTGGATGAGGATCGGGAAGAGGAGGCTTTCGTGGAACCTATTTCAAGTGTGGAGAAGGACATAGAGCCTATGAGTGTCCTCAACATCAAGGAAGGACAAACAGAAGACCTGGGGGTAATGCACGAGTTGCACATGTAGATGAAGATGTTGAGTCTTCACATTTTGAGGATGCAGAAAGAGGAGAGGTTCTTGTTACTAGAAGAGCCTTCCTGAATGAGGAGAAAGAAAAAACTCAAAGGAAGAAGTTTTTTTTCACTAGATGTAAGTGTGAAGGTAAGGTTTGTAATGTTATTATTGATGGAGGTAGTATTCATAACCTTGTTTAAGAAGAGATGGTTGGTAAGTTGTGGTTGGAGAGAAGAAGGCATCTGAATCCATACCAGATTGCTTGGCTATAGAAGGACCATAAATCTTTGGTAAATGAACAATGTCTGGTAAAGTTCAAGATTAGAAATTACCATGATGAGGTATTGTGTGATAATATGCCTATGGATGTTTGTCATATGTTATTAGGCAAACTGTGGCAGTTTGATTGGCGAGCAGTATGTGATGGACATGCCAACACCTATTCTTTGACAAAGGATGGAGTTTTTCATAAGCTGAATCCCCTAAAAGAGGTAGAGGAAAAGGTTTGCAGTAATGCAAGAATTTGTTTGGTTGAGAGAAGAAAGTTCCTAGAAGGTATGAAGCATGAGCATATGTGTTTTGCATTGATTCCTAGAGTTGATAAAGAAGATACTATTGATGTGCATGTAGAGGTTTCAGATTTTTTGAATGAGTTTCAATCTATTATTTATGATAATGTACCTGAAGGTTTACCTCTAGTAAGAAATATTAGTCATTAGATGAACCTGATTCCTGGAGCTAGTTTTCCAAATAAGCCATCTCATCGTATGACTCCAGCAGAGAGTGAAGAGTTGAACAGACAAGTGCAAGAGTTGTTGCAAAAAGGATTGATTATGGAGAGCTTGAGTCCATGTGCAGTACTTGTAGTACTAGCACCAAAGAAGGATGGGGAATGGCAGATGTGTACAGACTCTAGAGCCATCAACAATATCACCATCAAGTATAGATTTCACTTGCCAAGAATGGATGACATTATGGATTGTTTGAGTGGAGCTGAGTACTTCACAAAGATAGATTTGAAGAGTGGATATCACCAAATCCGGATTAGAGAAGGAGATGAATGGAAGATAGCCTTTGAAACTAAGGAGGGCTTGTACGAGTGGTTAGTCATGCCTCTTGGGCTAACCAATGCACCGAGCACATTTATGCGGCTTATGAATGAGGTATTGAAATAATTTTTAGGAAAATTTATTATTGTTTACTTGGATGATATTTTTATTTTCAGTAAGAAATTGGAGGAGCACTTGATGCATATCCGAAGAGTTTTTGAGTAGCTAAGGGAGGAGAAGTTGTTGACTAATTTGAAGAAATGTAGTTTTGTGAAGAGAGAGTTGGTGTATCTGGGATTTGTTGTCTCAACAGAGGGTCTGAAAATGGATCCAGAGAAGGTGAAAGCTATCATTGAATGGCCTAATCCAAGGAGTGTTACAGAGGTAAGATCATTTCATGGTCTAGCAAGCTTTTATAGAAAATTTGTTAAGAATTTAAGTAGTATTTGTGCACCTCTAACTGAAGCAATGAGAGGGGATAGAAAAGAGTTTAAGTGGACTACAAGAGCAGCCAAAATTTTTGACATGTTGAAGAAGAAAGTTATTGAGCAACCTGTTTTGGCACTTCCAAATTTCAATAAGGTTTTTCAGGTAGATTGTGATGCTAGTGGATTGCCATAGGAGCTATTTTGAGTCAAGAATGTAAGCATGTTGCCTATTTTAGTGAGAATTTAAATGATGCTAAGAAGAAATATTTTGTCTATGATCAAGAGTTTTACGCTATAGTTCAAGCTTTGAAGAAATGGAGACACTATTTGTTGCCAAAAGAATTTGTTTTATATACCGATCACCAGGATTTGCAATATCTTAATAGTTAAGGAAAGTTGAATCAAAGGCACGTAAAATGGGTTGAGTTTTTGCAGAGTTATACTTTTGTTTTCAAGCACAGGAGTGGAAGGTCAAACAGAGTTGCAGGTGTCTTAAGTAGAAGGAAAAATTTGTTGATAGAGATGAATATAGAGGTTGTTGGGTTCAATGAAATCAAGAGTTTGTATCCAAAAGATTCAGACTTTGCAGAAGCTTGGAAGGCTTGTTTGGAACCTGTTACACTGGATAGGATGAGGTGGTTGGATTTCTTAATCCAAGATGGGATGTTGTTTAGAGGAAGCCAGTTGTGCATTCCAAGGAGTTATATGAGAGAGAATCTAATCAAGGAGAAGCATAGTGGGGGATTGACTAGAAATTTTTGGTCCGGATAAGACCATTGCTCTTGTTAGTGAGAATTATTATTGGCCACAGTTACAACAAGATGTGAAGAATTTTGTACAAAGCTGCAAAGTATGTTAGATGGCAAAAGGAACAAGTCAGAATACTAGATTGTATCATGCATTACCTATACCCGAGAGGCCATGGGAGGATATTAGCATGGATTTTGTTCTTGGCTTTCCAAGGACATAGAGAGGGCATGATTCCATATTTGTGGTGGTGGATAGATTTTAAAAAATGGTACATTTCATTTCGTGTCATAAGACTAGTGATGTTGTTCATGTTGCATAGTTGTTTTTCAGAGAGGTGGTGAGACTACATGGTCTACCAAAGAGTATAGTCTCAGACAGAGATACCAAATTTGTTGGTTATTTATGGAGGACATTATGGAAGAAGCTGAAGATAGATTTGAAGTTTATTTTTGCACACCATCCATAGACTGATGGACAAACAAGGGTAGTGAATAGGAATTTGGGCAACCTGCTAAGATGCTTAGTTGGACATAAGCCCAAGGGATGGGATTTGATTATACCACAGGAAAAAATTTCTTACAACAATTTTGTCAATAGGAGCATTGGTAAATCACCATTCCAGATTGTATATGGGAGTAGTCCAAGAACTGCTTCTGAACTGAGAAAGATGGATAAGGGGGAGAAGAGTAGTGTTGAGGCTAAAGATTTTGCTGAGCACCTGAAGAATTTGCACAAAGAGGTGAAGAAACATATCAATAAGATGAACTCACAATATAAGGCTCAGGTAGATCAAAAAAGGAGGTATAAGGAGTTCCAGGTAGGAGATGAATTCATGGTTCATTTGTGAAAAGAAAGGTTTCCAGTTGGTACATACAACAAGTTAAAAATGAAAAAGTTTGGACCATGCAAGATCCTGAAGAAGCATGATTCAGGAAATGCTTATGAGGTAGAGTTGCCTAGTGGAATAAGCATTTCTCCTGTGTTCAACATTGTTGATTTGATAGAGTATCATCAAGGTGATATAGAGGAGGGGTTGATAAATGAACAGTTGAAAATTTCAACACCTACTTCAGAGAAGGAAGAGATAGAAGAAATATTAGATAGCCATGTGGGTAGAAGCACACGAAATAGGAAATATGCAGAGTACTTGGTGAAATGGAGAGGAAGGCTTGTTGAATATTCATCATGGTTTTTTGAGGCTGAGGTTAACCATCTTGGTTTCCCTCTAACTCCTGAGAAGTGACAGGTCACTTTTCAAATTACCCTGGGTGTCTAATGCAGGAGCATCCAATGGTGTAGGGAAATCTTGCATCACTCAAAAAAATTGTTTTCTTTATTTTCTTCAGTTGTTTTGAGTCTCATGATGGCACTTAAGGGGTGTAAGATAGTCAGGCGTCAAAAATAGCGAAAATAGGCACTTACTATTTTTTGTAAATCAACCTAAACGAGCTCGTATGGACCTGAAAATTTTCCCAAAGGAGAAAAGCTAAAAAACATTTTCGATCGTGAAAGAATCACCTCAATACCCTGCACGGTTTGGGAGAAATTAAAGTTTCCGTCCTGAGAAAATTCTCCAATGTAGCTTCAAATTCAAATATAAAACTTTAGAGGCCCTAAAACAGCTCAAAAAGTGGTCGAATCGACCTACAATGAATATGTGCATTGTAGAGCTCGTCAAGAGCTTTCTAACGATATGCAATAATAGCAAATCAGACACCCAGATCAAAAGTTATGGCCCCGCAAAGTTGGTCCTCTAAAAAGTGAATTTCATTCAAAATTTCTTCCTAGGCCAGAAATCAAACAATGGGACTTTTGGCGCCAAAACAAAAGGGGAAATTTGAACTTTCTAGAACATTCTAGGGTGGTTATTGGGGAAAATAAAAAGGGTTAAGTGGGGGTTGTAGAAGGTGGCCTTGATAGTATAGATTGTGGCTTTGAATAGTAGATTTTCTTTTCAAAGCTAATTTTGTTGTAATGAATCAAGCCCATGAGGCTATAGCATGTAAGCCTTGAGTCTGTAATTTTATTTTCTAAAAATAATTAAAAGTGAGTCATTTTTATGTCTCGCATCTTTTGTGTTGGTATCTATTGTTGTTATTTCTGTGGGTTTTGGGAGGTGTGGCCCTCATCACACAGTCACACACTAGTGAACACAACTTTTGTTGTACAACGATCCTGCATACCATCTCTTGACTATAGCATCTCTAAACATCTCTCAAAAACATATCTGAACCACATAAGCATAGCGTCAACAAAAAAGAAACGTGAAGCACATCTCGAAGCACATTTTGAACCACTGAACACACCTTCATCACACTATTTTCTCTTTTCTTCAACTTTTCTCAAAAGCACTTGGAAACCAAGCACTAGAGACATCATCTCAACATCTCGCATCATAAAGATAGCTCTATGTACTCACAACACTTCCTCAATATCTCAACTATGCATGCATACCCAGATAGTTCAATTAACACCTCTTTCATCAACCAGTTGACACCAATGACAACACAAGCTTGTTGACGTCAATGACAACACCAATCTTCACATACTTGCAACAATCTCCCCCTTTGTCATTGATGGCAACATAAGATGTGAAAACCATCAAAGGAAACTCTTCTTTCTTTTTTTATTGATTAGATAGTTTACACAACATCTGTCTCTCCCTCTTTCAACATGCTTCATTCTTCCTTCGATAATAACGACTAGATAACATACACAACTTTCTCCCCCTTATACCTTGCACTTTTTCACATGATTCTCTCTCCAACTGACTCTCTCTCCCCTGTCATTTTGTTCCTTTTTCACATGATTCTCTCTCCCCCTTTGACATCAATCGCAAATGATAAAATGTTTTGCAATGTTCTCCCCCTTTGAAATTGCACAACTTACTTTCAACTGCTCTGAATACCCCCCCTTAGGAGCACACGCCAACCTATACCAAATCAACAACCTCTGCATAATGACAACACTCACTCCATACTACAACAATGTCACTACCTACTCCCCCTGAGAGGTAGCCACCAACATTAGTCTAAAATAAAGGATAGATCATGAGATCCACTAGACTGATGTGTCTCCTTATGCATCTAGTTCAAAGGAGGGGAAATGACCCCCAACTTCTCCTGGAGATACTCAAAAGTATCATTAAGAAGAGCCTTAGTGAATATGTCAACAATCTGATCCTTTGTAGGTACATATTCAAGCTTCACTTTATTCTCATTCAGTTTAATTTTGAACACCCACTTAGATCCAATTATGTTTTTGTTTGCAAGTCTTGGGACAAGTTCCCAAGTCTGATTCTTCTCAATCTGCATAAGTTCTTCTTCCATAGATTTCATCCAATGTTCATCTTGACATGCCTCAATCACTGTTTTAGGTTCAACTTTAGAAAGTAAACACATATATACCTTTGCTTCAGTAGCTCTTCTTCTTGTCAACACACCTTTTCTTTTGTCTCCAATGATCTGTTCTTTAGAATGGTTTCTCCTCACATACTTAGGGGTTCTAGGTGTCTTTTCCAGAGCTTCTTCCTCTTCATCTCTTCTTCCTATTCCTTAGCTTTTTCTTCTTCTTCTTTGCAGGAAAGTTCATCTGATTCATATACATCCATCACCACTGAATTTTGTTGATCGTCATCCACTTTGACACTTGCACTCTCAATAATTTTCTCAATCTTTTAGAACCTTGCATGAAACTTTCCTAAGTTTTCTTCATCTCTTCTAATATAAATTTTTCTTCCAAACACTCTAAAGTACTTGATGGTAGGGATCCTTCCATACCACAACTCATAGGGAGTCTTTGTGTTGTTTATTTTTTCTTGAATTCTATTAAGTATATAAACAACAATATGAATTACTTATCTCTAGTAGACTTCCGATAGGTTAGCTTCTTTCATCATAGTCCTTGCGGCTTCTTGAACAGCCATGTTTTTTCTTTCAACCACTCCATTTTGCTAAGGATTTCTAGGGGTAGAAAAATTCCTCTTTACGCCATGATTCTCACAAAATATGTTAAATTCATTGGAGATGAATTCTTCACCTCTGTCAAACCTCAAACACTTGATCTTCAAATCAATTTCATTCTCAACCATAACTTTAAATGCTTTGAATCTATCTAGGGCTTCAAATTTTTCTCTAAGAAAAGTAACCCATGTCATTCGAGAATAATCATCAATCAAAAGCATGAAATCCATGTCACCTTTTAGACTTATCACTCTTGTAGAATTACAAAGTTATGTATGCCCTAAATCCAAAAATTTGGTAGAAGATTGTTCATTACCCTTGTGTTTGCTTCCTAATCTGACACTCCTTGCAGACAATATTGATAGGTTTTGTAATTCGTGGCAGATCTCTCAATGCTTGAACTAAACTAATTCTAACCAAGTTATCAAAATTGATGTGACACATCCTTCTATTCCATAACTAACTTTCATTAATCTAAGTCATAAAGCAATGACCATCAACACCCTTGAGTTGATAAACATTTCCATTTGTCCTCTTTCCAGCAACAATCACAGTTTCAAACCCTTTTTTGATCTCACATCCATTATCCTGAAACATAAGATTATATCCTTTGTTACACATCTTTCTAATGCTTAAAAGATTATGCCTTAAACCCTTGACATAGTAAACATCATCAGTATTATGCTTTCCATCAAAACTGATCGAACCTATTCCACAAATCTTAACACCTAAATCATCTCCAAATTTAACAAGTCCTCCATCATATTTTTCAAGTTTAACAAACTTACTCTTATCTCCAGTCATATGATTTGAGCAGCCACTATCAATGATACAATAGTTCTTATCTTGTCTAACATGACAAGCAGATACCAAAGTACCTTCAACCTTAACCTTTGTCTTTGGAACACTTTCCTTCACACATCTTTTAGAGTTAGCAAAAACAAATTCATCTTTTAAAGCCAAGAACAAAAATTCATTATCATCATAGTCTCTATAATCAGATTCATGATCAGAAATACCAACATCTTCTCTAACATAATAGCTTTTCTTGATCATCTTACCTTTGTTTTCTTTATTCTTATTGTTCACATTTTTGTTTGGACGTCTTGAAGCATAGTGACCTATTTGTCCACAACTGAAACATTTGAAAGATAATTTACCTTTTTACTTATCGGTGCCCTTTTTCATCCTTCTTACAAAGGTAGCTTCCACATAATCAAGATCATCTCTAATTAAATCTTCAATCTTTTATGATTTTCCAGCCTTGAAAGCAGTCTCCACTTTTGCACCATTATTCAGACAAAAATTTCTCGTTTCAAATGCAGTTAGTGTGCCAAACAATTGATCTCTAGTGTAAGTATTGAAATTTGCAACTTCGTTAATAGAATTAGGAAGAGTTCTGAGAATTTTCTTTACCACTTTAGGTTCTTTGAATTTTGCACCAAGACCTCTCATTGCACTAACAATTTCATCAACCCTTTGCATGTAACCTGTAACTGTTTCATCTTCATACATTCACAAGTTCTCAAATTGTGTCTTCAGATTCTGCATCTTAGATTGTTTAACCTTATCATCTCCTTCATAAATACTTTCTAGCTTATCCTAAATTTCTTTAGCAATTTTCAGGTCCATAACTTTCACTAATGCACAATTTGCAATACTGGTCAAAAGAACAAACCTTGCTTTACTATTCCTTTCATAGGCCTTGATCTCATCACTTATGCTTGGTCTATTTTGATATATAGTGTAAGTAGTCTTTACTGCTTGCAAAACATCATATCCAAGGTAAACCATATAGCTTTCCATCTTCACTTTCTAGAATGCATAGTATGTGCCATCAAACATAGGGATCTCCTTCTTGTTCACCATCCCATATCTATCTCAAGTTGTTAAGGTTTTCTCTAAGGAAGCTTGCTCTGATACCAATTGTTGAATGAACAAGAAAAATGAGGGGGTGAATCAGTTGTATCTAATTAAAACATCAAAACCATAAACAGTAATCAGATCCACATACATTCATTAAACCCTTAAAATATTATAATGTTTAAACATGAAATGCAGATAACAAAAACTTAATCAACTCAATACCATGCACAAGACAACACCAAATTTACATAGAAAACCCAAAAAGGGAAAAACCATGGTGACGATTAGCTCACAATATAAGTAATTGCAAAACTAGAACAAATGCTCACTGCCAGAATAGGACACATTGTCCAGAAAGGCTCACAGCCAAGGCTCATTGATGGATTACAAAAAGAGGATAAAGAAGAAATGTTACATAGAGAACATGATCTCAGCACAACAGAAGATCCACCATAATAGCTCTAACACCTTCTCAGTCTATTTGAATGATTGTAGACACCATCTACTCACTGCATCGTAATCCAACACTTTAAATTTCACACTTCTCTGCTCAATTTTGCATCACTTGCATCATATACTTCACACACACATTTATCTTGCATCTATGTTCACCTACTTCATCAATTCAACTTATACTTATACTGTCCTCAACCTTGAAACCCTCTCCAAGGTTGAAAAGCACCTCAAACATGCAAATTTGAATTAGGTCAGTGCCAAAACACTCACACAGTGGATAGGAATGAAGATGAACCACACAAATCCTTAGCTAGGAACCAAATCTATCCTAACATGCCTCAACATGCTTCCACAAACTTCAAAGATGCTTTGCATGTAGTGTAAACATCAGGTCGATTGTTACCTATGTAAACACCATTAATCAATTAAGTACACACTTCATCAATCTCAAGATGACTTGGAGGCTGCAAACCATGCTTCAACACAATCTATAATATTCCTCCAACATCCTGAAATCCGTCAAAATCCTTCACAACAACTTTCACCTGAAGAATGTACAAAATTTGTACACTCGGACCACTCTTCCAAACACTATAACTCAAAATATTATCTTCTGGAACACCAAACCATGAATCCTCTTGAAAGAGGCAAGAGACCAACACCATCAACATACCTTCAGAATCGTAAGATCAGAAACACCACTGTGGAGAAACGCGAAGCCAAAACATTTCTCCTACACACCTTTGTAATACACATTCACACACTGGTGAACACAACTTTTGCTCTACAACGATCCAACATACCATCTCTTGAATATAGCATCTCTAAACATCTCTCAAAAATATATCTAAACCCATAGGCATAACATCAACATAGAAGAAATGCAGAGTACATCTCAGATCACATTTTGAACCACTAAACATAGCTTCATCACACTATTTTCTCTTTTCTTCAACTTTTCTCCAAAGCACTTGCAGGAAACTGTTGATCATGATGTTAGTCCCACACCAACAGTGTAGATAAATCCTCACAGATAGACTGTGGGAACCTATCTTTACTTGAAAGAATGAACCAGGGAAACCTAAATCTCAAGTTGGCTCAGGTTAATCCCAAGGCTCGTTTATGTCAGGTCTTGACCATACTAGGTTTGCATCAGGGTTCGTTGTGACAATGATGTTAATCATGAGGGGTAAATGGTAATTTTCAGTTCTAAAAGGAATCATAAGGATTAGCAAAATGTATTTTCAGTCCAATCATCAGATAATTTCTTGAAATCAACAGATATCTAATAATATTTCTTGAATTTCAAACAACTTTTCTATCACTGAAGAAGATTTAGCTTTAAGCATTCAAGAATATGATGGAAACAAAAGATTTGCAATAAAATTTCCATTCATTCATCTCTTTTTTGGAACATTTTCTAAAATTTAAACATTTATACTAAAATAAAGCATCAAAAATACTTGAAAAGTAAAATTGCTCCCAGATATTATCCACACATGCCCCAATAATTAACCAAATCAAAGCAAACCACTCTATACTTCACCAGATTGCTTCACAACTAGGCATAGAATGATGCGATATTTTAAAGAAAAGGAGGTTTATTTGGACACCGGGTAGGTTCTATATGCACCCTTAAACGACGTAGCATACAGTCTTGTCCAGCTGAACAAACAACTAGCTACAAAAGATTTCATACCAGGTGGTATCTTTCAAATTAGCTTTGATATTGATTAGCTTCTATGTGCATACAAGTTTTCAATTCGGAATGATTCAGAAAACAGGAAAAAAGAACAAAACTTAAAGAAGCTTTGGCTCTTCTAACATCCACAAATTTTGAACTTAACTTAAAATGAAACATCTCCCCGCCTTTTATAAGAACAAGACACATGGAAGATAAGAAAAATACACAAGAGGAAATCCAAGGGACAAATCACAACAAGGCACGTGGAATATGACAACTGGTAGGAGAATTGTTGGCGAAGTCAACAAATGTCAACCTTCTTCAGAATGATTGCTTTATCATTATACTCTACATTCTCATTCTACCTCGGGCTTAATACTCCCAGGAACAAATCACACTTGAGGTTGGCACATTCTTCTACCTCATTCATAATACCAGTATTCCCGATATTCCAACAATGGAAGCTCCTCCTTCACACAGACTCCTAGAATGTATCGCTCGATCTGGATATGATTTTGTTTGCTATTCAAATTTTCCTAACCGTCCATTCCCAAATGTTGCATCACAATTTGCTTCTCCTGCAAGCACAAATTCCATACATTAAATCCCTTTTAAAACATTCATAAAACTCTCATGAAAACAAAATCATTATTGATAAACCATCATTTTAAACTCATCATAAATATCATGCTTTTAAAATCATATTCTTGCATAATTCTTCTTTTTTAGTTGGGTTACTAGACCTTCGGACCTTTAGGCAACATTAAGCATTTAAATTTAACTCAACATTGTTACTCGGTACTTGGTACCCAATAATTTAGCTTTTACTAACAAATTTTCTTGGACCCTAGATTTTATCAAAACCTCAACACTTTCCCAGACCTTTTCTCTTGGACTAGAACACTTCGCCCAAAACCTTGTGTTAACACTTTCACATTTCTGGCTTTTTAGTACCCAGTACTTGATACACTTGATTCACGAAGTACCAAATTTTTTTCTCTTTGGATTTAACTTCCGATGATCTCTTTAACAAGCCAACACCTATCATAAGCATTAGTTTTCACTTGGGTCCCCAAGTCTTACAGTCTTGGGGCGTGTTGTGAGACCACACAACAACTTGCAACCAATAAAACCAAATTTAAAAGAAACTCGGGATTAAATCACCTGCTAAAAATCCTAACTTATACATATTTTCAAACAATAACCCCTTACCTTTACCTGTGTTCTGACATAAAGACAATAATTTTTTTGGAAAGTATCAATGTGTGCTTTGGTTAATTCCAGTTTCTAGAACTTGGTGAAAAAATTAGTAAATTGACATTGAACTACATAATTTGGTAATCATCCAAAGCTAACCATGGATAGAGCCTTGCTTCTAGTCAAGTGTTTATAGCCCCATAAAGGTTATCTCTGTAATTCCCCCAAACATAGCTCTACTACCAGTCAGGCATCCATAGCCCCGGTAGAGATGTTTGGATAGCCTAAAGAGTTGAATTTTTCTCTTTTGATATTTCTTTGATATTCATTTTTTTTTTTTTTTTAATATTTCAATGTAAGCTCATTTGCTTCAATTTGTAGGCAATGAAGCTCGCTATTAGGTTGGGAATTACAGTGGTAGCGAAGGTTTCCTTTTAATTTTTAATTAAGTGAAAATCCCTTCATTGTTTCACCAATTCCCAAAAACTCATTTAGTTATTCCCTATAGGTGCAAATTTCTAGCTAAGTTTTACCACCATTATACCAAATCTCAGCTAACTGTAATTCATTATCTATTAAAAAATATGCATAAGTTAAAATTTAGAAGCAAACAATTCAATCGCCAAATTAAATCTAAATTTAGAACCATTAGTTACCACCCTTCCATCTTAATTTTATGGCAACCACTAAAATAATTGGCTAGCAATTCTAATTTGACGACGTTGCACCACATTAATGCATCAGAGTTGTCATGATGACACTTAATTCTGACCATAATACTCTGCATTTAATTCATATTCCTTAACACGCATGTATTATTTCTTTTCAATTCCCAGATTTTGATGTGTGCTACCTTACTGGCTTGATTTTCCTTTCCGCATTGCACACATGGACACCTTCATGATTAATACGGCTCAATAAAACATAATGAAATGACCACTATTAATATTGAAATCTTCAATTTGTTTGATTTGTGATCTTCGTACTGGAAAACTTCGAAGCAAATGGCCACCAATTTTGTGAGAATTAATTAGATTTAAAATTTCTCTCTAGAGAAACTTGTCTAGTTGCCACCTCAACTTGCATTTTCCAAGACTTCGATCCAGGCAACTATGTATTGCAACTTTTTCACAATTTTCTATAAATTCCACATTTCTCTCTCAAATTCTTCACATCTTTTCTTTTCTCTCTCAATTATCATTTATCTTTTCCACTCTGCTTATGGTTGCTTTCTTCCAGGCCATGGACACTCCAATTTTCTTGACTTGCGTTCGATGGCAGAATGGCTTCATGGGTCGCATTACTACCCAGCAGCTTAACAAGGTTTTCTTTCTTCGGACTCTCGATTTTATTGCACCAAATATACACTTGGTCCTCAGGGAAACTTTTGTTGAATGTAGAGCATATTACTGGCTGAATTCAAACTTGGCTTCATGGTTCATAGCCTTGCTCCTAGATCTTGGACTTTTTGTTGAAAGTTTGCATGGCTACAATATGATAGTGAGGCCCTATTTCTTGGGGAATTTGGATTATGTCATGTTTGTTGCACACCTGGCCTTCAAAATTCCCTCTACTGATGGCATTCCCCTATTTCTAGAACAAGGAGAATTAGTTCCTCTTCGGCCATTCCTGACTGATCTCCATACCCCTGACTTTGACGCCCACCGAGACAATGCTTATTTGGGATATATTGCTCTTATGGATGAAGTGTCCCAGATTGACTAAATGATCACCTTGTTGTTGCAACTGGACTCCTTCCTTTTGCTTTTTTTTTGCACTTTTACGACAAGAAATTTTATATTTCCATGTATATACGAAGTATACACATATATATGAAAATTTTGCTTTTCGTACTTTAAGCGTGTATTTACTGTGCATGGTTTTATTTCATTTCATAGTACAATATTTTTAGAATATTTCAATTTACTCTCATTTGTGTGTTAAATTAAGCAGAATTTGTTAACGTGGAGAACAAACCAACAAGAAAAAACAATAAAAAAAACTCTACAAAAACAAACTAACCTAACTAACTAAAATTTACCCTAACAAATGATTATCCCTAACTACTTTAATCTCTACCACTATCTTCATAATATTTTTCATATGAATTACAACAGACTTATCCTTAAATTCACTTGAATAAATTTCAAATCTTCTACTGTAACGATGAATTATCTTTATTTTTTTGTGTTTAACTAGCGTAAATTCAAAGGCGTACTTTCCAATAAATTGGCTCATATGTATGAAAATGACCTCGTTAAAGGTTGATTGCACACACCTTTCCTGATTCCTCCATACTCTACCTTCTTCCAGCTCTGGTTCATGGTTTTCTTATTCACTTTTCTCGATCCCATGAATGATTGTGTTCATTTCTTGATTCTCCTTCTCTCCAAGATTCTTCGAGTCTTCAGCCTTTCCTTCACTTTTAACTTTGTTAGACCAAGCAATAACACAATTTACATTATCATCAAAGAGAGAGAAAGTAAAAAATTGATATTTTGTATTTTGCATGGAATCAGAAAATTTCTCTTTTTAACTTGTGAATTTTTAGTTTGGAGAGAAAAACACACGTCTCTCACTTGATTTTCCCACTTTTCCACTTCATGGTCATCTTCCACGTGTGAAAAGGCTGATGAATCATCACTTCTATTTTCTCATTTTTGGTGTGGTATTTCCAAATCTTGACGTTCTTGCTTGTTTTCGTGTAAAACTTTAGGATTTTCTTCGTAACAATTGCAGTTAACAAACCGATTTGATTTAGCAATTATTTTTTTAACATTTTTGGTTTTACTAGGGTTATGCACTTTCTCAAAATTTGAAATTCTTCTCATTAATGGTTCCTTTCTCTTAGCAGTTAAAACCTCTTCCATTAATGGAATCACTTTATGCATGGCCAAACTTACCCTAGTTAGAAAAATCTTGCAATCAAGTTTACCATGGTCAGTTGTATCATGGATTCTACACTCAGTGACCCTACCAAAGGTGAACAAACTCAAAGGATGCAATCTTTGATTAAGGATTTCTCAGAGCTTATCAACTTCCATTTTCATATTACCGACTTGCATAGACCGTTGTCTTATAAGCAACTTTCAAACCTGGAACCAATATTGATTCTGAATAAAACTGAAGGGAAAAATATGGCCCTCCTAGTGCCAGTTCATGTTGATCACGATGTTAGTTGCACACCAACAGTGCAGATAAATCCTCACGATGTTAGCCAGTTCATTTTACTTGAAAGACTGAAATAGGGAAACTTAAATCTTAGGTTGACTTAGCTTAATCCCAAGGCTTGTTTATGTCAGGTCTTGACCATACTAGGATCACATCAGGGTTCATTGTGACAATGTTGTTAATCACGAGGGGTAAACGGTAATTTCTGATTCTAAAAGGAATCATAAGGATTGGTAAAAGGTATTTTCGGTCTGATCATCAAACAATTTCATGAAATCAACAGATATGCAATAATATTTCATGAATTTCAAACAACTTTTCTATCACATAAGTAGATTTAGCTTTAAGCATTTAGCAATATGATGGAAACAAAATATTTGCAATAAAATTTTCATTCATTCATCTATTTTTTGGAAAATTTTCTAAAATTTAAACATCTATACTAAAACAAAGCATCAAAAATACTTGAAAAGTAAAATTGCTCTCAGGTATTATCCACACATGCCCCAAGAATTAACCAAATCAAAGAAAATAACTCTATACTTCACCAGATTGCTTCATAGATAGGCATAGAATGATGCAAGATTTTAAAGAAAGGGAGGTTTATTTGGACATCGAGTAGGTTTTGTATGCACTCTTAAACGACGCAGCATATAGTCTTGTCCAACTGAACAAACAACCAGCGATAAAATATTTCATACTTGGCGGTAGCTTTCAAATTAGCTTTGATATTGATTAGCTTCTATGTGCATTCAATTTTTTAATCTAAAATGATTTAGAAAACAGGAAAAAAGAACAAAACTTAAAGAAGTTTTGTCTCTTCTAACATCCACAATTTTTGAACTTCTTAAAATGAAACGTCTCCCTCCCTTTTATAGGAACAAGACATAGGGAAGATAAGACAAATACATGAGAGGAAATCCAAGGGACGAATCACAATAAGGCACGTGGACTATGACAACTGGAAGGAGAATTGCTAACGAAGTCAATTGATGTCAACCTTCTTCAGCACTTTGAACTCTTTCAGTTCTTTTATATTTTTACTATCAAGGTTCCATCTTGGAACCAAACAAACCCACCAAACCAAATGTAGGAACTTCCCATACATTCAGAATGATCAAGTGGACATTATGTTCCTACATCCAGATTTAGAAAGATGAAACATTCCCAGAATTGAATAACCCTGAGAATAAGCACACCCCTTCATTGCATGCGTAATACCAAGGCTTCCAATTTCCCAACGCTTGGTGCTTCTACGCAACGAACTTTGTCCTCGCATGAGCTTCTAGAGCGTATTGCCAAACCTGGTAACACCATCAAATTTTTTTGCAGCCTAAGTTTGCCTGACCGTCCATACTTGAATGTTGCATCACAATCTACTTCTCCTGCAAGCACAAATTCCATACATTAAATCCCTTTTAAAAAATTCATAAAACTCTCATGAAAACAAAACCATTATTGATAAACCATCATTTTAAACTCATCATAAATATCACGCTTTTAAAATCATATTATCATGTAATTATTCTTTTTTAGTCAGGTTACAAAACCTTCAAACCTTCGCACAACATTAAGCATTTAACTTTAACTCAACATTGTTATCCGGTACCCGATACCTGATACTTCATCTTTTACTAACAAATTTTCATGGATCCCAGATTTTACTAGAACCTCAACACTTTCCTAGACCTTTGCTCTCAGACCGGAACACTTCACCCAAAACCTTGCATTAACACTTTCACATTTCTGGCTTTTTGGTACCTAGTATCCGGTACACTTGAATCACGAAGTACTAAAAAAAAAAATCCTTTGGCTTTAACTTCCGGTGATCTCTTTCACTAACCAGCACCTGCCATAAGCGATAGTTTTCACTTGGGTCCACAAGTCTTACAATCTTGGGGCATGTTGTGAGACCACACAACAGAAACCAAGCACCATATACATCATCTCAACATCTCACATCATAAAGATAGCTCCATATACTCACAAAACTTCCTCAATATCTCAACTATACGTGCATACCCAGATAGTTCAATTAACACCTCTTCCATCAACTAGTTGACATTAATGAAAACGTAAGCTTGTCGACATCAATGAAAACACCAATCTTCTCATACTTGCAACACTAACCATCCATTTGTCTTCTTATTGTAGGTTTCTTGCAAATGACCTTCCAGACCAAGAATGAAAGAGACAAAGTGCTAAAGGGAGGTTTATAGTTTCATGGGAAATTTGGGTATGTATCTATAGGTTTGAATTATTGTATTTGACCCAACAAAGGAATTTGTGAAGAAAACACCTTTATGGATAATATGTACAAGCTCCTAAATGAGCTCCAATAATATGAGGTTTTTAAGGTGATCAACACTACATTGGGGAATATATTTATAGTTTCACCCTCACATAAAATATAAGGAATTAGTTTTGTACACTAGGATAAATATAAGATTGGATCTTAGTAAGCCCATTCTCCACATGCTCATCATCAAGTCTTTAGTTGGCTCATGGACATATAAACTTGACTATGAATGTTCATTCATTCAATACTTCAAATGTTAGAAAATTGAGCATATTTTTTAGAAGTGTGGTGTAGAAAGAAAGGGGTGGTGAGCCCTCCCAAGTGTGATAAGAAAATCTAGTTGGAAAAATATTAGAAGTGGGATTCAGTTGCATCCTTAGGTGACTACTTGTTTGAAATAAAGGTGGCAAAGGTAGTAGAAGAGAGGAAGACAAATAATATGGAATTGGAGTTGAAGGAGCCCCTTTCCAACTAAGAGAAAAATCTTAGGGAGTTAGATGCAAAGGTAGAGGAGGATTCCCAGACCCACTCAAGGATAAAGGAAAGGGTGGATAGCCTACTAGAGGATGGTGGTAGCAAAAATAAATTATCCAAGGACACTTATGAGGACTTAGTGGGCCAAAATATTGGAGTGTAGTGAGTGGGAAAGGGAGGAGGTAGTGCTTCAAGACACAAGTTCAATTTTTAAAAAGCTTTGGTAGATATGTAGGATAAAAAGGGTAGGAGCTAAAAAAAAATGTAAACAATGTGAAGGTGGTTTCAATGGAAGACCTAGAGAAAGTCACTTAAGACTCAATTACCAAATTCTATTGACATGGAGGAAAGAACCTTCCTCCTCAAGATTCATGAAGATCCTTTCATGGAATGTTATGGGGCTTAATTCGAGCCCCAAAAGTGTCATTTGGTGAAATGACTAATGGAGGGTCATTCTAGACATTATTTTGCTACAAGAAACTAAAATAAGTAGAGAGAAGTTAAGGAAGTGGTTAAGAACCCTTTGGAGGGATAGGGGTTTTTTTTGGTAGATGTGGAGGGTACAATAGGAGGCTTCATGATATTGTGGGATGATGAGAGATTGTCAAGTAGTTTGATGTTGGCAACCAAAAACATGATCAATGTTTTTTAAGGGTGTAGGTTGGAGATAAGCTCATGTGTTTAAATATATATGGACCTAATAACAACTCTAATTTTGACACATGGAATGAAGCGAGATCCTTCTATTTATAATTTATTGATATCAAGGGGGTCAATTGATTTCAAGACATGGTGTTTAGAGATGTCCCTTGTAGCGTTGTAAATTGTCACCCTTGACAATTTCAAGCTAGGTTTAGCTCTCCCTTATGTGCCTAGACCTAATTGTGTTTTCAATTTTCCCATTTTATAATAATCTTCGGAAAATAAAATTTGAATTGGGAATAAGGATTTAATATTCATTTACTAATACTTAAGGCCCTAAAACAGGTATGGGCTAGGGTGCTAGTGCCCCTGTCCAACCTATTTTGGCCCCAATTCAAATGTATTGATGTTGACATTTTAATATTTATAAATTTGAATTCAATTATCGATTGTCGGTAATTAGTTTAAGAGAAATTAAAGAATTGTATATAGAAATATTTCATTTTCACCATTTGAAATCCTAAGCAATCCTAGGCGAATTGATTAAGCAATTGAGCATCCTAAAAAATGATCAAGAGCAAAAAGAGAAAAAATATTGCAACATTATTTCAGTCAAGTATCATTTTAGCAATGCATCAATTTTTCATATTTTATTTCCATTTTTTGTGAGTAGTAACACTTGTAGGACTTCAAATCAAGCATCATTTTTTCCCTGAAGGTGATGTGTACACTAACTTCAGTCCATCAAGGAATGCATATCTGAGTGGTAAGTTGTAGGAATTATCAATTTATCACTTGTTTATCATTTATCCTCTGCCCAACTGAGGGTAAGCTCTCTTTTATACCATCATAGCCATTGTGGAGGTAGAAATACCAAAATGGGGTTTGACCTAGGCAGACCCCTATACAACACAACCCTTTCCTCTCTTGGGTGTATGTTACAGATCTAAATAAAATTTGGGAAAGGACTAAAGACCTAATTTCTCAATCAAGCATTCAAGTCCTACAAGTCAAAAAATTAGGGAAAGTCAATTTTTTCAGCGATAGACAAAGTTTTGACACTGAGTCCAGAGGAGAAGAGCCTTTAAACAAAGACCAATTGAGATCTAAATTATAATTTTGAGTGTTTGCACTTCAGGTCTAGGGGGCTAACACCCTTGTCCAACCATTTCAAGATTATATTTATATTTAGGTTCCTCTATGTCTACACTCTACTCTTTTGAACTCTATTTTTGGCTTGCAATTTTGCGTTTTCTTGAAATCATAACAGTTTGATGTATTTTCATAGTTAACCTAGGTGCATCTTCACATTGTCAAATTAAGTCAATTAACAATAATTTAATCAATATCAAATCATCCCCACATCAAAGGACTAAATCCCTGATCCACTATTATGGATCTTCCATTGAGGTTAGTAGCCAAGTGGGTGGTTGAGATCAATTTTAGTCATTTCCATTTAGACACTAGATCCCCTTTTCCTACATCACATTTTGGTGAACCCTGACATTTGTGCACTTTAAAACCTTTTGAAATATTCATTAGTTCATATAAAAATCTGAATGCAACTTTCAAAAGTTTGAGTTTTTCATTAATGCATGCATATTTTGATCAAAAGCATTGAAAAAGTAAAGATTTGCATAGTATTTTCATTCCAAAAGATAAAAGTGTTAATTTTCAGTTGTTAAAAGATAGATCTAGTCAATTATTGCAATGTAAAATTTTAATTAGGTCATGTTAAGGTCTGAAAATAATCTAAGGGTGTTTGAATTTGTCATGTATGCATACACATTTTATTGAAAAAGTAAAGATTTACATTATGTATGTCACTTCAAAAGGTACGAAAGTTTTAATTTTCAGATTTGTCAAACTAGATTTAGTTGATTATTGTAGTTTACAATCTGAAAATTATCTATGGAACATATTATATTACTTCAAAAATCTAAAATTGCATGCATAATTATGTATTACACATAGCAAAATTGAGATTTTTTGCATTTACAAAAATCTATCTACATACAAACCTGAATATATGCAACTTTACACTTTCAGACATAATAGTTTAGTTCTAGATTTTCAAGACATTTAAATTTAACTCCTCTGGTCTAGGGTGCCAACACCCTTGTCCAGCTTATTTTGGACCAAATTTCCATGACAGTAATATCTTTGAGTTGCCTGTCTAGATCTGATTCTTAATTTTTATGCATTGCTCTATAACAATTTAGTATACATATAATTGTGTTACTTTGGTAAGAAACTTTTAATTTTTTTGAATGCTTTGGAAAAATGATGTCTTCTTTGAAATCCTTGTTTGATGTTTCATTTTGTGCTTTCGATAAGGATGGTCCAATAGATGATAAAGCTCATGTTTCCTTCTCTCCTAATGTATTCCCACCTAGTGAGGATATCTTGGTGCAAGAGGAGGAGATCATGGATATCTCCCTAAATAATACGTTACCCACCCTTCAACCCAACATCCTCCTTAAAAACATAGCACCCAAGAATGAAGAATCCATATACCACCCTCTAATCTTGCCTCCTCACCTTAGCCAAAAATATGTCAATCCTATCATACCTTCACTTGATATGTTTTCTTCCTCTCCCAAAGAGACTCCATTACAATTCATACCTCGCCCATTGTGTATCAATTCATTTTTTAATTCCAATAAAGAAAAACCTCAACTTAAAGATAATCAAGCAGATGAAACCAATAATAGACCTATCGATCTAGATAAATTATATTGCCATGGATTTAAGACCCTTGTTAAAAAAGGTTGTGATACAAAGAATGAACATGAAATCCACACTCTCCTAGAATATACATCACATTCCTCTAGAACAGGTATTGGATATAAACACCCTCCACATTTGAATAAGATATTCATTCCAGCATCTACCCCACCACCAATCCATTGTTCAATTGGAGATGGACTTCTTCCCGCTTGCATCCCTTATCTAAGGTAGAATGTGCATTGTCTTTTGAAAATGAAATTAATCACCCTTCCACCCCCCCCCCCTGTGAGAGAAAAAGTACTCAATAAATACAACAAAATTCATCCTTTTATGCATATCATCAAATTTCTAGGCATTCTACTGATGAGTGTTGTGCTTTAAATAAAAAATTGCAATAGTTATTTTCTCCTTGCTATTTGACATTTGTAGTATCATCTAATGCTCATTATCATGCATGGGGGCACAAAAAAAATTTTGTGCAATCATATTTTCATTAATGAGGAGCAACACGATACTATCCACATATGGTTTCCCTTGTAAACACACTTGGGGGGCAAGGATAGCTTTTCTTTAAGGTGTGTATCCTTTCTAAAGGATCCCTCTTCATCTATTATCTCCTTAAAACATTAGTGTAGCAAGTACACTAACATTTTAAGGGGGGAATAGTCCCCATCTATTGTGGCATCTTCTAAAGAATTTAATTCATGTGCCCCCTACGTGGTGGTATTATGCATGATATCTCCTAAGGTGTAGCCTTGCATGGTGTTCATGTGCCCTCTTAGTGGTGGTATTATGCATGATATCCCCTAAGGTGTGGTCATGCATGTTAATCATGTGTCTCTTTAGTGGTGATATTATGCTCTATATCCCCTAAGGTGTGGCCTTTCAAATCCATACTGTGCCCCTTTAGTGGTGATATTATGCATGATATCCCCTAAGGTGTGGCCTTTCAAATCCATACTGTGCCCCTTTAGTGGTGATATTATGCATGATATCCCCTAAGGTGTGGCTTTGCAAAATTATTCATGTGCACCCTTCATGGTGGTGTTATTTAGAATGCCCCTTGAGGCATGGTTTATGATTCATCCCCTACGATGTTAAATGGTCCCTCGTGACATTGAACTTGTATACACCCCCTAAGGTTATTCATCCCATGTGACATTAAACAATCCCTCATGATGTTAAAATTTTGTAGAACCCTTGATGTGATTTTTCCCTTGTGATGTTAAATGGTCTCCCATGACATTAAACTTGTATGTGCTCCCTGAGGCATGATAGAAAAATATTCCATGGATTTAGCATAACACAACTTGTTGATTCAAGAACTTGAGCATTTTTACATGGCCACCTAGCATAACACAACTTGCTTGCTAGTGTAGCCATGTGTTTCATGAGTAAACTACCATAATGTAACTTTATAGCCTTGTGAAACATATCATATTGTATAGACACCTAACATAACACAACTTGTTAACTAGCGGATCTATGTAGCTTATGGGTGACATAGCATAACACAACTTTCTAGTCATTATGAGAGCACCATTTTGTCTAACACCATATTTTATGGATGGCGTTTGGTATTTGAGACAAAATTTAAGACTGAGGTCTCTTTACCTTACCAAATCAAATAATTTTTTGTAACATCTCTAACCACAGTCTTGTAGTTTTCACCTAGGTCTTAATTCATGAAGTAAATAATTCAATTCCTTTAAATAGGAAAGTAATTTTTTTCTTTTCTAATAACATATTTTGCATGTTGTGTAAATAATTTCATATAACATTGCATAATCAAAATAACATAACTAAATTTCATGTAAATGAAACACATCTTTTCAAAAATAATTTATAAATAGAATTCATATATAAATAATTTCACAGTTTACAATGAAAACAAGTTCAGGGTATCCTTAGGTAGATTACTCTTCTATTTCACAAGCATCGGTGTGTCATCTACAAGAGGGAGAGTATCGCCTAAGTGCTTTACCTCTAACCACAAATCGATAGTACCCCACTCACCTTCCTAACTAGAAGTGGCACTACCCTTCGATGAAGAGCATAGTATAGGAACCTCTAGTATTTCCATCTGAGTATCTAGTGTTGTGTTGTACATAACAAGTATAGTCATACAACTATGGATACCTTCCAACTATGCATGACACTACTGAAAAGTTATGCAAACTTGGAGCACTGTAAATCGACAAGTGAAAGCAAAGACTTTTGCACTTACTTTGGCCAAAGTTTTGATATAAATAATCATCCACTTTCTAAGGAAGTGGTGTCATAAGTTCACCCACCTCTAACTCGACTTGAAAATCTTACTAACCTATGGTTATCTTTACTTTTGGTTTTGACCCAAAGGTTAACTTATTTAAATAGATTATCTTCCAAATAGTGATGACTTCACTAAGTCATAATTTGACTAAGTTGGTTACGTATTATTTAACTTTGGACACCCATGTTACATTCACGTAACATCTTAGGTGTTAGCAACTACCACTTTTTCAATTCCTTTCTTCTAATTCGGTAAACAACTTGGTTGGTTATACTTTTCTAACTTGAATACCCAAGTTACATTCTTGCAACATTTTGGGTCTAGGCAACTACCTCTTATTTGAGTCCTTAGTTTTAACTATGACAGTAACTACTCTCCTATTTTACGTACAATTAGTTAATACTGATGAGACAATGTCATTGACTAGACACACCTAGTCTCAATCTAAAAGTACTGATAAATGTTGATAAGTATAATGATCTATTATTAAACTTATATTGAAGATTATTTCTTTGTATTGAAGTTTCAGATGTCCAACGTTTATTCTAATGGTTTCATTCCTAAATCTTGATACCGAATACGGTTAACCTTGAAGTGAACATAAATAGTCAATCATCTTCTTCTTAAATAATGGTTTAGACTCTTTATTGTTGTACCAAGTATGGTTCCATACTTCTAGAACTCCATAACTGATCTAGTTAATTATGATATTAAATATCATTTAAATTGATTCAATATAAAACTTTATATCCATAGTAATATCCTTTAATAATTCAGTATATTAATTTGTTTAACCTTTGACAGCTTAATTGAGAAACTATTTGACTAATCTCTCGATTCTTCATAGGTTTCTCCCAATTTATCCTTTGTATAATTATATAAAATACTTATATTTGTAGATATATACTTTTTCATATATTTATCCTTTCACATGACAAATATGTACTCACATATAAATGCATGATACGTTTGTTTCCAAATTTGGAGAATATTTTCTATTTGTGGAATATTTGGGCTCCTATGCCTTAAAATCTCCTAGTTTCATGACCTTTATTTTATAATGAGAACATAATGTCCTCTACTCAAGTTACTTGATTTCAAATCAATAGATAGTAATAATGACTCTTGGTCTAATAAGTAATACTTATAACTTTCAATGATAATAAGGACTTTATCTTCCTATTATGTTCAAACCTTATCATTGAAAATCCAATATAAACTTGTGTTAGCAATTGTATATAAAGACATATCATTAATGGAATAAATATCATAATCATGTCTTCAACAACTCTTCACCACTTCAGTTTTGTTAAGTCAGTTCATTTAGTAAAACACAACTTCGAGTCTTAACTTTCTCTTTAAGCTCTACCGAATAATTTAACTCAATATCATGTAAAACTTGTGCGATTTTAACATTTTTAAAAGTGAGATAACCGATCTAACCATCTGGTTATTCCAATTTTTGTTATCTCTTATACTTTCTAATAATTAATCTATATTTTACATGTTTGAACATGCATTCATATACATTTTCAAACAACCATAAAATTGCATATAATACTGGGAAATTTATATACGTTTGCAAACAGCCATAAAATTGCATATAATACTGACATATTCATATTAAAAAATATAGAACTCTTTTCAGATTTGAGAGGAAAAGAAGAAATTTAAAACATGCCTAGAAAAGATATGCATCCATTCGACATACCATAAAGCTTTGAACATTTCTTTACTACCCAAGTCGTGGGCTTCTTACTAATAGGAACACATGCTTAAAAGTTTCCATATCGCCACTTTTATTGTGGTTGTTAAAATGAGTTTGAGAAGTGCTAAGAATCAACCACTACGTGGCTTTAATAATAACTCACTAACTTCCCATGGTGGCGCCTATGTATGGCAGCCTTAATACTCATTAAAATGATCTACCATAAAACCTTACAAATTGCCTTAAGAATAACAACTTAAGCATGCTATAACTTCCATTTAATATGGATCTATAATTTGCATTAAACTAAAATATAACGTATATTTATATATACATACGTAAACATATATATATTTTCCATCATTCATTTTTTATTAAATGCATATACATGTTTACATATGTTCATATACATAGATAGTAAAGTATATCCTATATGTATTCATATATACATACATATCTACGTGCATTTAATATATATATTTATATATAGTATATATGTTATATTCTTTATTACCAAAAGATATTCAAAATTAATTTAATTTTATAATCAAAGAAGATCAATAATGATATGACATTATTTCCCCTAACGACACTTAACCTATCAACTTAGGTTCATGACTACCAATTTAATACATGAACCAACTTGATGAGGTTCCAATTACCCTAAGAGAGTGAGTGTGTGTCTACTCAGATAACAATACCAAACTTTCCATATACCAACTCCTCTCTTGGGTGATACTCTCCCTCTCCCTCTGGAGGTTTGAACTTTGCTGCATTCAACTTAGATAAACATATTCGTAGTTAGCTGATAATATACAAAACATAATCATAATATAGCTTAAGCATCATATAAGCATTTAAAGGTAGTTTCATCACATTGCATATACATACATTTCATTCAACTGTCAAACACCATAATGACATTACCATGCATTAAAACTGTATTTAGACATAAAGGTTAAAGTAATTGGGTAAATTAACATTGGGGTGTAACATATCCTCCCCCATAAGGATAACTGTCCCTAAAGATTCAAAGTATCATAACACATATAAAATCAAATAAAGGTTATACTTTCAATTTTCAAAATCATGTAAGAGATGGGAAATTTCCATTTAATCTCATTATATTCTTTCCTCGTAGCATTGTCCTCTGCAAACTGGTCCCTCTAGACCTTGTTTTGAGTGACCTTGCTAATACACTGGTAGAACTTGTGTGATTCAAGCACTTTCTCTATTGAGAACTGTCTTAGTATATGCCTTCCATCATCCTAGCTTTTCAGCCTATCATTCTTCTATGCTAATTTCTCTTCTTGATCAACTTGATCTACTCTTCCATTCCTGACAACATTTTTAGACTAAGGCTAATCCTATCTTCTAGCTTATCCCAGCTTATAGGAATTCGACACTTTCTTCTGTATAATGTTTCAAATGGATTTACTTTTATCATGAAATGATAGGAGTTGTTGTAGTAAGAAAATTCTACAAATCCTACAAAACTTGGTTTACCCTTTTCGTCTGACCATCTATCTCATGGGTGATATGTTGAACTAATGTTCAACTGAGTCCCAAGTGAGGTAAAAAGGGTTCGCCAAAACCTTGAGGTCACATGAGTATCCCTATCTGAGATAATCTTCTCAAGAACACCATGCAACCTAAAAACTTCCTGCACGAATTTGTGAGCTATAACTGGTGCCCCATTTGTCAAATTTCCCAGTATAAAATGGGCTACCTTGGTGAGCTTTTCCACCACTACTAAAATAACATTATTCCTAATCTTTGACAAAGGAAGGCCTTGTACAAAATCCATACTAATGACCCACCCCTTCCTTTCTGGAATTTCATGAGAATACAAAAGTCCTATCGGGTGATGATGTTCTGCTTTCACCCTCTGGCATTCTAGACAACTTGCTACAAACCTTGCAGGATCTCTCTTTATTACTTTCCATAAATATAGTGGTTTCATATTAGCCAAAAAAAATTCACTCCAGGATGTCTTGAATATGGTGCAGAATGAACTTCTTTCCACACTATATTCCTTAACTCCTCGGATTCTAGTACATACATCCTTCCTTTAAATCTTAGCAGTTCATCTAGATAAAAAGTAAACCCATCATTCCTTGAATCTTGAGCATCATCCATGAGATCTTGTTTGACTTGCTCATAGTTTTTATCTCCCTCAAAATTTTGTAACACTTGATTCTTGAATTCATAATGAATAGATATCATCGAGGAGATATGCCTCCTTCGACTTAGGGCATCCACAACTCGGTTTTCTTTTCCCTTTATATAATTGATTTTAAAATCATAGTCGAATATTAACTCAAGCCATCTCCTCTAATGAGAATTTAGATTTGGTTGGGTAAACAAATACTTTAGACTGTGATGGTTTGTCTTAAACTAAAAAGGCTTCCCGAGCAATTAAAGCCTCCATAGTTGCAAAGCATGAACAACTGTTGCTAGCTTGAGATCATGGGGAGCATAGTTTTGGGCATACGTCTTCAATTTCCTAGACTCATAGGTGATAAATTTCCCTTCTTTCATAAGAATCCCACCTAATCCTTTTCCCTAAGGCATCAATGATAACCACAAATTGGCCTTTCGAATTAGGGAATTTTAGAATTAGTATCATAGTTACTTCTCTTTTATTTGGATCAAATACCTCTGACATTTTTTTGACCATTCAAATCTTTTTCTAACAGCTCCTACAACTAAGCCTTCAACTCCAAAAACTATGTTTTGGTCATTCTATATGAAGCCTTGGATATGGATTTTGATCTTGGAACTATATCTGTGGAGAAATCAAAAGCTCTTTTAGGAGGTAATCCAAGCAATTCATTTGGAATTAGGTCCTCAAAATCCATTAGAATAGGATACTTCTCCATGAATGATCTTTCTTGTTCCATAAATCCCATTTCTTCCATTCCTTAGAGTTCTTGGGATTCATAATACATTAAATTATCTTAGAAAATGAACTCTTTGAAATCATCCATTTTCTCCATTTTGATTGCAAAGAGTTGACATCCTTTTTTCTTGGCCTTCTTCAGCTGAATGTCTGACATTTTCGTTAACTTCACCTCACTAGTTGTACTTGCTAATACTCTTTGTTTGCAAGGTTGTCTAGACATTCTACTGTTTTAGAAAATCAGTCTCCCTTAGCCCTATGCCTCCATAAACAATTTATCCTAAGAATGACATCAAAAGATCCTAAGGGAGATACATACAGGTTTACTTCCATTGAGAAACTTGGAAGTTCAACCTTAGCTTCAAACAAACATTACTCTACCTGAGCTCTTGTCTGGTTAGCACACTTTACTAACTAGAGTTTTTCCTTGCAACCAAATTTTCTAAGAAACTTTATCTATAATTCTTGATGGATTCATCTTCTTCATAACCCTAGATACTTCAAGGGCTAATCAGTTTCTTTTCTTATTAACAAGCCTTGACTCAAAGTTGTCCACACCCACTCTAGGTAGTGTGTTCATGTCTATTTTCATCTTTACCTTTATGGAATGCTTCCTTTTCTGGCCTACTCTGGCCTCTAACCTCTTACTCTAAGGTACCAACTCCCAATCTTGTTTCAATTATCATTGCTAGAATTTAATCTAGTTTTGGATTCAAGGTTGTTAGAAGGTTGTCCTACCTCCTGGCTACCTCCATAGTTTGTTATGGTTTGTATCATGTTGAATTTCTACTTCACCTAATTTTTTTCATTTATGCATATAATTAGTTCCTCTAATTTAGCATTTGTATCAATAGAAATTAATCATATTCATTTGTTCAACTTAATTAAATGAAAATTTTATTATATTATTCATGGATTACATAATATCCTTATTTAGTACATAACTTTGACTCTTTGTGACTACAAGTTGTTATTAGAAAGAGGGATCTCCTTAGGTTCTTCCTCACCTTAGAGTGAACTCAAATAAATTTGGAGGGTGGATGTACTCACAGGTACTAATCCATAACCTCCTTACTAATCACAAGTGCATTCCTACCGCAACCAAAGGGCATCTTCCTATGAGTTGATGGTTTGATTGGTTTGACCATAGAGACAGGAATAATGGCCTTCACAATTGTAGATAATATTGCTAAGGAGATTAACCTCTGAGGATGACTCTTTCTTAGTCCTAAGATTAGACAAGTTTTGAGAAAATGACTTCCTTACTATTTTTCTTGTTCTTCTTTTTCCTGCCATTCTAGCATAAGAACATTTTAAACATTAGCTATTGATAATGTTTTAGGAAAAACTTACGTAATGAGCTCATAGGTCCATGTGTTGAACCTGGTAGCTCTGATACCATATGTAACATCTCTAACCATAGTCTTATAGTTTCCCAGCTCTTAATTCACGAAGTAAATAATTCAATACCTTCAAATAGGGAAGTTAAAAATTAAGTTTTTAATAAAATATTTTGCATGTTGCATAAAGAATTTCATATAACATTGCATAATTGAAATAACATAACTAAATTTTATGTAAATGAAACACAACTTTTTAAATATAATTTATAAATAGAATATTCATGATCATATAAATTGTTGGATGTTGTGGCTGTGTTGTTGATATGTGGTTGTCATTGATGTCAACACTATTAGCATTATTGTATTGAAGGTTGTATATGTCGAGGATATTGAGATAATTGTTAAAGGAAGTGTTGCAGGTTGCCGGTGGAATAGTGAAAGTCATGAAGGTGTCTTGTTTTGTACGTTGAAGATCAGTTGTTGTAGACTAAAGGGTTTATTGTTGAGAGTATCTAGATCATCTACCAGAAGTTTCAGAGGTCCGCGTGAAGATTTGATCATGCTATGAACAATTGTGTTCTGACAGTATTTATGTGGGTTCTGTCAGTGTTCCTGATTGAAGTTTATGTGATTCTGGTAATCTATGTTGTTGTGAATGATTCTCTGTTAGTTCTTGTTGTTTTTGGATTCTTCTAGATCATTCTCTATCCTTGTTGTACATCTGTGTTGATCGGTGTGCTCGTGGTCGAAGATTTTTCTCGGTATGTTCAGATTTTCATGTTCTTGGCCAACATGATGGTTGTAATGTGTTGTGGATCCTTGAATTTTAAAATTGAATGATTGGTGCGCTCAAGGATATTATTTTAGGTCTCATCATAATATTAGCCGACGATAGTTGATTTGCATTGCAAATTTATTTGTAAATTTGGGTCGACATTGTAAATATGTTTTATATTTTTGGCCGACAAGGCTATTGATGTAATTTCATGTTGCAGATATATAAGAGCGATTTTTTGAGAAAAGTTAGTGAGTACATAAGAGTGAATGTATTCCAGAGAAAGTGCAGATGTGTGAATAGTGTTCTAATCATTCAATTGCAAAGCAAAGTGAGAAGAAGTTTCAGCAAAGTGTGAAGAAGGTTTTTTGTGCTTAACTAGAACTGTAATTAGGCTTGTGTAGAAGCTATTTTCTCAATTCATACCCTATGGGTCTAATCCAAATTGTTGTGTATTGTTGGGAAATGAGCCCTCTTGTATTTGAGAAGTGAACTCTAGACAGTGTGCCTGAATGCATGTGCATTCCCATTATTTTTCATTATAATTTTAACAGGGTATAATATTGTGGACTAACATCCACCGTGGTTTTTCCCCTAAGAGGGTTTCCACGTAAAAAATCTTGGTGTTCTCTATGTTTCTAATGTGTTGTTTTTTTATGGTTTATTGTTCATTCATCAGATATGAGATTAAGTTAAGTAAAGTTTGAAAAGTTTAATATTCTGTGACAACTGATTCACCCCCCCTCTCAGTTGTTTGTCCTTGTTTTTCCAACATAAACAATTTCATAATTTATAATGAAAACAAGCTCTGGGTATCCTTAGCTGGATTACTCTTCTATTTCACAAGCTTCGACGTGTTATCTGCAAGAGGGAGAGCATCACCCAAGCGCTTTACCTCCAACCACAGTTGATCGACGGTCCCCCACTCACCTTCCTAGCTAACTAGAAGTGACCCTACCCTATGACGAAGAAAATAGTATAGGAACCTCTAGTATTTCCATCAAAATATCTAGTGTTGTATCCTACATAATACGTATGGTCATAAAAGTATGGATACCTTCCAACTATGCATGATGCTACTAAAAAGTTATGCAAACTTGGATCACAGTGAACTGACAAGTGCAAGCAAAGAATTTTGCACTTACTTTGGCCAAAGTTTTGATATATATAATCATTCACTTTCTAAGGAAGTGGTGTCATAAGTTCACCCACCTCTAACTCAACTTAGAAATCTTACTGACCTATGGTTATCTTTACTTTTGGTTTTGACCCAAAGGTTAACTTATTTAAATATATTCTCTTCCAAATAGTGATGACTTCACTAAGTCATAATTTTTGTGTTCACAAGGGGGGGAGTTTTTTAATTATATTTTTTATATTTCTTCTTTGTGTTGTATTCCTGATTGGGCCCTACTTAAGGTGAAAGGGCCTGGGGTTGAGCATGGAGCCAGAGGTTACTCCTTCGGAGCTTTGGTTTTTTATCTTTTTCAAACATAGTTATGGGGACAAATTTTCCCCATCCAAACATGCTATGGTTGATGGTTTCAAAATCAATGCTTCAAATGGTGTGGGATCTTCACATGGTGGTCTCTCTCAGAATCTGAAAGTGAATGTATGCTTAGCTAGGTGTGAGACTTGCCCAATTTTGGTTACCCAACTGGAATCTATTGCGAAAGATGTTGATTATTGGAGAAACCATGCATTAATCTATAATTTAATGGGAATTAGGGTATCTCCCGTTTCTTGAATCCTGGGCTCATTGAACTTGGAACCTAGAGGGAGACTTGCAAGATACAAACAACTATTTTATGGTGGTTTTCTCATGTATTGCAAATCGTAATAAAGCTTTTGAGGGAGGTCCCTACTTACACAATCAAGTGGGGTTGTTCTTGAAATCCTGGCATACTAGATTTAATTAGGTTGAAGAGCTTCCATTGAGGGTTCTAGTTTGGGTTCGAATTCCCTAGCTTTCGGTTGAGTTTTGGAGGAATGATATTTTGTACATGATTACACTTTTGTTGGGTAAGTCTCACAATATACATTAGAGAGGAGGGCCCTTTCTTTGGCTTGTATTTGTGTGGAATCAATCTAAACAACCTACTACATGATTCTTTAGAACTTTTACATCATGGATTCAACAATTAGACTACGAGACTTTTCCTTTTCGGTGTTGAATCTGCCATGAATATGGTTACTTGCAACAAAAGTTCCCTAAACTTAAGGTTTCTAGTTCTTCTTCTGGTAGCACTCCTGATAGGATGCCTCCTCGCTCAACTCCATCAAGAGATAAAGGCAAGGACCCTATGTTTGAAGGGGAAACTGATAAGGAAGGTTTTGTTCCAGTGAATCCCCATAATAAGGGAAGATGCAAAAAGAGAACCTTCAAGGACAAGCAAGATGATGCAAATTTTAACTGTTTTGAGGCCCTAAAATATTTTGACTAGCAAGTTGATATCCATGATAAGGATGTCTCTATTGATATTATCTTAGAGGGGGAGCAGTTGTCTTCACAAAAAGACGGGAGTGGGAATCTCTGTGTGGAAATAGGCACCACGATAAATTCTGGTCAAGCCTCGACATTTTGTACTTTACTAGTCATTCTAGTGGAGATAAAGGTGGACCCTAATCCATCCATAGATCATATGGATTCACAATATTTAGCTCTAGCCCAAGATTCTAGTAAGGGCTCCCTGGTCTCTTCTTCCTTGGGGTTGCGCCAGAAAAACTTTAAGCAAGGGAACTCAGAGAAGTAGGCCAAGGTTGGGAGGAAGAAAGATCAAGATAAGATCAAGTTAATGGGTGAGAATTTTGTGGAGTCAAGCTCAATTAAACCTCTTGAATCCAATTTTTCTAAGCCCTAAATACGATTGTGCTCTCTTGGAATGTGAGGGTCTTGAACAACATCCCTCAAAAAAAGGTTGCTTGGGAAATAATAAAGGCTCATACCCTTGATGTTTTATTTATCCATGAATCTAAGTTGTCTATGGAGGGCATGTTTAAGGTATCCTCCAAGATTTGGTGGCATGGTCAGTGCTAATGCATTGGGGCACAAGGCAGTGCTAGTGGGATTACATGTCCTTGGGACAACTAGAAGATCTGCCCCCTATGGTGGATTGTGGGACGATTTTCCTTGTCCATGGTTACTTCTATTGAACAAGACAACTGGGAGGGGGGTAAATCAGTTGTAGAAATTTTTAACCTTTAAAACTTTAACCAAAAGTTAGATCAATAAACATTCACAAAACCTTTACTTTGTTATTATGTTTAATCATTGAATGTAGAAATAAAAACTAAAAGTAGTGAAACCATGCACACAATAACACCAGATTTATGTGGAAAACTCAATGAGGGAAAAACCACAGTGAGGATTAGCTCACAATATAAATAATTCCAAAATTGAATACAAAGACTTATTGCCAAAAAAGGCTTATTGCCAGATAGGCTCGCTACCAAGACAAGACACAATGTCCAACAAGGGCTCACTGTCGGAGGGATCACTACCACAAAATTAAAAATAAGATAAAAGAGGATTGTCACATAGAGAAAAATATCTCAAAGCAATAGGAAATCCACCATAATTTTCTCACACTCAAATATTGCAATCTCACATGAAAGATGTCAGATGCCTTCAACTCACTGCCTTCAAAACTCTAACATGAAATTCAAACTACAATGCTCAAATCCAAATCTCACATACATATCTTGCATCTATCTTTCATCTATCTTGTCTTTCATCAACATCTCAACTTGTACTTATACCATCTTTAACCTTGAAACCCATCCAAGGTCAGCCACACACCATTTGTATTTATAAATTCAAATTAGGTCAGTGCCAAAACATTCTACAGTGGAATTAGAATGAGGGACCCAAACATATACTTAATGAGGACATAAATAAGTCCCAACACGCCTCAACACACTTCCATGAACTTTGTGAGTAGTGTTTAACACAAGGTCGGCCAACACTAGTGTAAAACACATAAAATAATTAAGCACACACATCCTTGACGTGATCTAATATTTTCAGAATTTTTTTTTCACTTGAACATGACCTCATCAACCTCTTAGAACCACAAGTCATGAAATCAAAATTTAGAGAAATCTGGAGCAACTACATTTCTCTCGAACCACAGCCAAACACATCGAAATGCATAGTTCACATATTGGTGAAGATATCTCACACTGTACAATAATCCAAAGGCCCAAATTCTAGATATAGAAACTACCAACAACCATGAATAATACCTTAGATCTGTACAAGCATAGCAACAATATGGAGCACATCCCAGAGCATACGTTGAATTCTTGTAGACCATCTTTATTATAATTTTCTCAATATCCTCGACATATACAATAAATAACCAACTTCCATGACATAGTTAACATCAATGACAACAACAACTAGTTGACATCAATGACAACACCTTCATACTTGCAACAATCTCCCCATTTTTCATTGATGGAAACACATGATGTGAAAAAACATCAAAAACAACACAACAACTCTGAACACAATTTCTCATGATTTTCTTTTACTTTCTATGCCCCTGTGTAGATAGACATTTTCACATGATTCTTTCTCCCCCTTTTGACATCAATGGCAAAGGCAAAAGATATTTTACATTGTTCTCCCCCTTTGACATTAAGAACAGTACCAATATTGAATACTCCCCCTTAGAAGTACACCCAATCAACTGCACAATGACAACACAAGACACTACCTACGTCCCCTAAGAAGTAGCCACCAACATCAGTCTAGAAAGAAGATAGATCCATAGATCCACTAGACTGATGCATCTCCATATGCATCTAGTTCAAGAAAGGAGAGGTAATAACCCCTAACTTCTCCTAGAGATACTAAAAAGTATCTTAGGAAGAGCCTTAGTAAATATGTCAGCGATATGATCCTTTGTAGGTACATACTCAAGCTTTACTTCATTCTCCATAACCTTTCTCTCAAAAAGTGATATCTTATTGATATATGCTTTGTCGTTGAGTGCATCACTGGATTCTTTGAAATGTTAATTACACTTGTATTATCATAGAAGATAGAGATGGGATCATCATACATTACTCCGATATCCTCCAATGTCCATCTCATCCATAAAATTTGTGTGTAGCAGAATGCTGCAACAATATACTCAGCTTCTGAAGTGGATAAGGAAACCGAATCTTGATTTTGCTTAACCATGACACCAGTTTGCAACCAAGAAAAAATGCACCACCACTTGTACTTTTTTTGTCATCAATGCAACCTACCCAATCTACATCTGTATAAGAACTTAGTGTAAAATCAGTATCCCTAGGATATCATAAACCATAATCTGGAGTGCCATTTAGATATTTGAATACCCTCTCAACAACTACATGTGTTTCTTTAGGATCTTCTTGAAATCTAGCTACAAGACAAACTACATGCATGATATCCGGTCTGGTAGGAGTTAGATACAACAATCCTCCAATCATAAATCTATATTTGCACTAATCATCCTTAGGTGAATTATCATCTTTACTCAATTTGTAGCCAGTCAACATAGGAGTGCATATCGTTTGGAACCATCCATCCCAAACTTCTTCAACATTTCTTTTACATACTTTGACTATGAAATAAAAATCCCTTTTTTTGTTTGATTGATTTGCAGCCCAATAAAGAAATTCATCTCACCAAACATAGACATCTCAAACTCCTTTTTCATTTCTTCAGCAAACATTTTTCACATTGTTTCATTTCCTCCAAAGATAATATCATCAACATATACAACTACTATCAATATTTTCTCATTTTTAATTTTGAAATAAAGATTGCTATTTGCAATACCTTTACTGAAACCTTGTTGAATCAAATATATGCCCAACCTTGCATACCAAGCTCTAAGAGCTTGCTTCAATCCATATAAAGCCTTCTTTAATCTACAAACCATGTCTGGTTGATCTGACAATTGAAATCCTTCTAGTTGTTCCATGTAGACTTCTTCTTCCAACTCACCATTTAGAAATGTAGACTTTACATCCATCTGGTAAACTTTAAAATCCTTATGAGCAGCAAATGCCAATTACATTCTAATATCTTCCATCTTAGCCATCAAAGCAAAATTTTCCTAAAAATCTATACCTTCTACTTGTGAGTAACCCTTACACACAAGCCTTGCTTTATTTCCAACTACTCCATTCTCATTCAACTTGTTTCTGAATACCCATTTTGATCCAATTATGTTTTTTATTTTTTGGTCTAGGAACCAATTCCCAGGTTTGATTTTTCTCAATATGCATAAGTTCTTCTTCCATTTCTCTCATCCAATTCTCATCTTTACATTCTTCACTTACTGTATTAGGTTTAACTGTAGAAAGTAAACATAGATTTATTTTAGCAACAACTCTACTTCTTGTTAATACTCCTTTTCTCTTGTCTCCAATGATTTGTTCTTTAGAATGATTTTTTTGCACATATTTAGGGGTTTTAGGAACCCTTTCCGGAGGTTCCTCTTTTTCATTATGCTTTTCTTGTTCTTCAACAACTTCTACTTATCTGCAATCAGGTTCATCTGATACATATCCATAACTTCAATTGAATTCTTCAATGCTTCATCAACCTTGAAATTTGTGCTTTCTACAACCTTTCAACCTTTTATTGAAACATCTGTAAGATTTTCTTCTAGTAGAGTATCCAAGGAAAATACCCTCATCACATCTTGCATCAAACTTTCCTAGATTATCTTCATCTCTTATGATATAACATCTTCTTCCAAATACTTTGAAATACTTTACAGTAGGAATCTTTCCATACCACAACTCATAGGGAGTCTTACTGGTGTTAGATTTTGCTTGAACTCGATTGAACACATAAACAATAGTGTCAATTGCTTCTCTCCAGTAAAATTTTGGTAGACCCGCCTCAGTGATCATCGTTCTAGCAACTTCTTGAATCTTTTTTTTCTTTCTTTCAACAACTCCATTCTGCTGAGGAGTTCAAGGAGCAGACAATTTCCTTTTTATTCCATGAACTTCAAAAAACATGTTAAAGTCATTGGAGGTGAATTCTACACCTCTGTCAAACCTTAAGAATTTGATTTTCATGTCCATTTCATTTTCAACCATAGCTTTGAATTTGTCTAATGCATCAAATTTATCTCTGAGAAAAGTAACCCATGTTATTCTAAAGCAATCATCAATCAAAAGCATAAAATACCTGTCACCTTGTAGACTTTTCACCCTTGTAGAACCACAAATATTTGTATGAATCGAATCTAGTAGTCTAGTAGTAGATTGTTCCTTTGACCTAAATTTTTTTCTAGCTTGCTTTCCAAATTGATAATCCTTGCAAATAACATAAACAGGTTTTGTGATTTTTGGTAAATCTCTCATAGCTTGTACTGCACTAATTCTCATCATATTTTCAAAATTCATATGACACATCCTCTGGTGCCATAACCAACTATCATTAATCTGAGACATAAAGCAATGTCCATCTACACCCTTTTAAGTTGATAAATATTTCCTTCAGACTTCTTTCCAGCAACAATCATGGCTTTGGATCCTTTCCTTATTTCACATTTCCCATCCTTGAACACAAGATTATATCCTTTACTACACATCTTTCCAACACTCAAAAGATTATACCTTAAACACTTAACATAGTAGACATCATCAGTATTATGCTTGCCATCAAAACTAACTGAACCTATCCCACAAATCTTAGCACTAGTATCATCTCCAAACTTAACTAAGCCTCCATCATATTTTTCAAGTTTAACAAACTTAATTTTATCACCAGTCATGTGACGTGAACATCCACTATCAACAACCCAATAGTTATTTTCTTGTTTAGCATGAAGAGAAGAGACCACGATATCTTTAACTTTCTCCAGAGCACTTTCCTTCACATATCTTTGAGTATTAGTAGAAGTAGATTAATCTTTTATTTCCAAGAACAATAATTCATTATCATCAAAATCTCCATAATCAAATCCATCATCATAAATACCAGCATCTTCATTTACATAATATGCTCTCTTGATCATCTTTCCTTTGTTTTCTTTGCCTTCCCTATGTTTATTCCTCTCAACTCTTTTAGGACATCTTGAAGCATAATGACCTATTCCCCCACAACTAAAACATTTGAAAGGTAACTTACCTTGATACTTAGCAGAGCCCTTTTTCATTCTTCTTACAAAGTTAGCTTTCACTTCATCAAATTTTTCTTCATCCTGATCTTCAACATTTGTAGCCCTACAAGAAGTTTTTGTCTTTGATCCATTTCTCAAGCCAGGATTTCTCATTTAAAATGAGGTTAGAGTACCCAACAATGGATCTTTAGTATAGGTCTTATAATCTATAAATTCCTCAAAAACAGATACCTTATCATTGTATGCGTTAGGGAGAGTTCTAAGAATCTTCTTTACTATCCTAGATTCATCCACTTGTGCACTGTCCTCGCATTCCACCTACCAAACCATCCACTCTCTGTACGTAGGATTTAATGTTCTCATCTTTAGTCATTCATAGGATCTCAAATGTTGACTCCAAGTTCTGCAACTTTGCTTATTTAACCTCATCTCCTTAATGGATATTTTCCAATATATCCCAAACCTCTTTAGCAGTCTTCAAATTCATAACTTTAACTTATTCAAAATGTGAAAGACTATTCTTCAAAATAATTTTTGCCTTATTTTTTGCTTCATGCACCTTGATCTCATCAAGCGCAGTACTTGGACCATTAGTAGGAGTAGTGTATGGAGTCTTATAAGCCTTCTCAACATCATATCCACAGTATTCCAAATATCCTTCCATCTTTATCTTCCAAAAAGTGTAGTCGGTGCCATTGAACCTAGGGCATTCAATAACTATCTTGTTTTCCATCCCATACCTTCTTTAAGTGATTAATCTCTTCCAAGGAACCAAGCTCTGATACCAATTGTTGAACAAGACAACTAAGAGGGGGGTGAATCAATTGTAGAAATTTTTAACCTTTAAAAATTTCACTAGAAGTTAGATCAATAAACATTCACAAAACTTTTACTGTGTTATTATGTTTAATCACTAAATGCAGAAACAAAAAATGAAAGTAATGAAACCATTCACACAATAACACCAGATTTACATGGAAAGCCCAATGAGGGAAAAACCACAATGAGGATTAGTTCACAATATAAATAATTCTAAAACTGAATACAAAGGCTCACTACCAAGACAAGACACACTATCCAACAAGGGCTCACTACCGAAGGGCTCAGTGCCACAAAATTACAAAGAAGATAGAAGAGGATTGTCATAGAGAGAAAACTATCTCAAAACAATAGGAAATCCACCATAATTTTCTCGCACTCTTGTAGTCTCACATGAAAGATGTTAGATGCCTTTAGTTGATTGCCTTTGAAACCCTAACATGAAATTCACACTGCACTACTCAAATTTGCATCTCACATACATATATTGCATCTATATTTCATCTATCTTGTCTTTCATCAACATCTCAACTTGTACTTATAATGTCTTCAACCTTGAAACCCATCCAAGGTCGGCCACACACCATTTGTATTTACAAATTCAAATTAGCTTGGTGCCAAAACATTCTACAGTGGAATTAGAATGAGGGCAACCCAAATATATACTTAATGAGGACCTAAATAAGTCCCAACACAGCTCAACATGCTTCCATGAACTTCGTGAGTAGTATTTAACACAAGGTCGGCCAACACCAGTGTAAAAGACATAAAAAAATTAAGCACACACATCCTTAATGTGATCCAATATTTTCAGACAACAAATTTCACTTGAACACGACCTCATCAACTTACTCTCAAAACTGTAAGTCATGAAACCAAAATTTAGAGAAATATGAAGCAACTACATTTCTTTCAGACCACAACTAGACACACTGAAATGCATAGTTCACATATTGGTGAAGATATCTCACACTGTATAACAATCCAGAGGCCCAAATTCTTGATATAGCAACTACCAACAACCATGAATAATACCTCAGATCTGTACAAGCATAGAAGCAATATGGAGCACATCCCGGAGCATACACTGAATTCCTGTAGACCATCTTTATTAAAAATTTCTCAATATCCTCGACATATACAATCAATAACCAACTTCCATGACATAGTTGACATCAATGGAAATAACAACTAGTTGACATCAATGACAACACCTTCATACTTGCAACAACTTCAAGTTTTGAATATGGAGAAATCTTGTTGCTCTCTAATGTCTATGCTCCAACTGAGTTACCTGGCACGATTCATCTATGGGACCATATAAGGTATGTGAGATCTTTGGCTCCTTTGTATCCTTGGGTTGTGGCTGGGGATTTTAATTCCATTCTCAGTCTTGATGAAAAGGGGTGGTTTGGACTGTTTAGATCCCTCTTCATCTTTGTTTAGTAATTATGTAACCCAACTAAATTTGATTGATATAAAGCCTCTCAATGGTTTGTTCACTTGGAGTAATAGGAGATGTGGGGTGGACTCTATCTCTGAGAAGTTGGACAAGTTTTTTGTCTCCATTTTTTGGCTAGGCAATCAATCGATATCCAACTCTAAAATCCTTGACTGGAGAGCTTCAGACCACTGGCCTATAAAATTTTCTATGCATGGTCAAGAAAGTGCCAAGAATCCCTCCTTCAAATTCTAGTTAATGTGGTTGTGTGAGCCTTCTCTGCAGAACCTTATAAATGATTGGTGGTCTGATGGATTGCCTTTGCATGGGACTTTCATGTACACCTTTGTTAAAAGGCTCCATTTTATGAAATTTCAACTAAAGAAGTGGAACATAGAATGCTTTGGGAATTTATTTAAGGAAAAATTTGTAGCTCAAAATTAGTTGGACATCATTTTTAGCTAGAACAAAGATCAAGGAATTACTCGAGAGTCCCTTAAAGCTAAAGCAAAGACTTTGGGAAAGCTTTCTGAATGGGGACTATGGGAGGAGTTGTTTTGGAAGAAAAAATCAAGGATTGACTTGCTTCAAGAGGGAGACATAAATACTTCCTTCTTCTTTAACTCCATCAAGGATAAGGGACATAGGAATTTAATATCCTCTATTGTGTCTTCTTAGGGTGTGCAACTATCTTCTTTTAGTGATATCTCTCAGGAGGCCACCTGATATTTCTCTTCTTTATTCTCAGAGGATTCTCTTGAGGATCTAGAGGAAGTGAATCAGGTCTTGTCTTGTATCCCTTCTTTTGTTTCCTATGAAGCTAATGTTGATCTTAATTGACTTGTTTCCCTAGAGGAGTTGGAGGTGGTTGTTTTCAACATGAAAAAAGGTAAGGCCCCTAGCCAAGATGGGTTTCCTATTGATTTTTTTCAGGAATATTGGGAGATTATTAAATGGGATCTTTTGGAGGTGGTGCAGGAATCATAGGATAGTAATCAAATGTTGAAATCCATGAATTCCAAATTCCTGGCTCTTATTCCCAAATGTAAGGGTGCTAATTCTTTTTACCTATTTTGGCCAATTGTCCTTTGTAATGTAGTCTATAAGATCATTTCAAATCTGATTGCCAAGAGATTGAAGTCGTGGATGGTTAATGTTCTCTCAGAGAAGCAGGGGGTTTCATGGCTAGTAGACATATCTAGGATGGTATTGTGATTACGATTGAGGCTATCCATTCCATGGAGGTTTCCAAAGAGAAGGTTTGTTCATCAAATTGTATATGGCTAAGGCTTATGATCAGATAAAATGGTCCTTTCTTTGCAAGGTTCTTCATGCTTTTGGGTTCGATGAGGACTGGATTAATTGGGTGATGAGCTATGCCATGTCGATTTCTATTCTGTACTTATTAATGGTGTGCCTTCTTCTTTGTTTGGTACTTCTAGGGGCATTTGGTAGGGTGACCCATTGTCTCCTTATCTTTTTATTATTATGGTTGAAGGTTTGGAAATACTTCTTAAAGCCCATCTTAGTCAGGGGCTTATTCGCAGGTGGTCTTGGGGTGTAGCCTTATCTCCTCAAACCCATCTCTAGTTTTTGGATGATACTACGCTCTTGGGTGTTTCCAAAATCCAGGAAGTGAACAACTTCAGGTGTGCTCTTGAAATTTATCTTGCTACTTCGGGTCAGAGGATTAATGAAGGGAAATCATCTATCTTTTTCTTTAATACTCCTCCACTTATTCAATCTAGGATTGCTCACATCCTCAGATTTCATATTTGTAATCTTCCTTTTATGTATCTGGGTGTTCCCCTCTCTGTGTCCCCTTTGCGAAGAGGAAATTGGTAGTGTTCTAGATAAGTTTAGGGTTTAGGTCAATCGCTAGACTTGCGGGTGGTTCTCCTTTGCTGGGAGGACTATACTCCTAAAGGTTATGGTTCAAGCACTTCCTCTCTATAGGTGTATGGTTCAAGTTGCTCCCGCAGGTTTCATTAGAGAGCTTGATGTACTCTCTAGGTAGTTCTTATGTTCTGGCAGTTTGGATACCAAAAAGTGAAGTTTGGTTTAGTGGGACTCTACATGTAGGCCTATTCAATAGGGTGGCTTGGGTCTTTGACAAGAGGCTGTTATTGGTCAGGATTTGACTTCCAAGATTTATTGTCAATGGTGTACTAGTCAGGATCAATGCTGGGCCAAAATCCTCAAGGATAAATATTTGAGAGGTGTTGCGGATAAGGATATTCCTAGATGCTCTTTGGATGGTAAGGGGTCTATGATATGGGATACATTCAAAAGAGGTGCAAGCTTGATCAAGTAAGGCTTATTCTAGATTTTTCACAAGGGCGATGATGCTCTCTTTTGGCTTGACTCCTGGGATGGTCAACCCCCAATATTTACCACTCATCCTCATCTACAAAACTTGGGCTTGCAATTTTAGGATGTCAGGTGGTTGAAGGTAAGTGATTTCAAAGTTGTGGAGAGATTGGGTTAGGTGGAGGTTCTCATATGGAAAGGGTGTCACTTGTGGCCCCCTGGGGGTTCAGATGTGGACTGTGTTGAGTTGACTAAGATTTTAGCGAAGAGATCCTATAACTCTTTGCAATAGGGGGATGTCTTGGCTTAGGCTCCAGATCCTAAATAGGTGTATTTAGTGGTTGCTAGGTATCATGAATTGGATAGAAGGAAGTATGGGGAGGATGAATCCCCTTGGTGGAAACATGTGTGGAATAAGTTTTCATGGCCTAAGTGCAACTTCTTCCTTTGGTTAGAGGAACACAATAGGTTTATTACTTAGGATAATCTTCTGAAGAGGGGATTTCAGGGGCCCTCCATATGTTTTCTATGTGGTAATAGTGAGGAGTCTTCTTTACATCTTTTCTTCTAATGCACCTTTTCTAGATCTATCTGGCATTTATAGTAGGCGATGTGGAGACACTCTTGTGTGCATGCCCTTTCCCTTACTGAGTTTTGGAGGACTTTGGGAAGACCCCCTAATTTCTCTTTCCCTCTCTAGGTGGTGTGGACTATTGGGCCTTCGTGCATTCTTTGGTAGCTCTAGTTGGAGCAAAATCACAAGGTTTTTAAGGATAAAAATCTGGTGGTTGCACAAGTTTGGAAACAAATTCTTGGTATGCTTTAGGAGACTATTTTAGTTAAATGTGAGGTTGGTTCTCCTTTGAATGATGATGAGGTTGTGGTGTTTCTAGGTTTGGGTTTGAATGGTATCAACTCAAGGAGGGATTGTTCCACTAGAAGGAGACTTCCCAACAAGAAAATTCAGAGAGAAGGTAGATGATTCCCGCCTCTTGCTAGGATTTTGAAAATTAATACAGTTGATGGCTCTTCCAGGAGAAATCCAAGTTATGCTGGTGTGCGAGGTGTGCAGAGGGATAGTTCTGGGGCTACCCTTTTCTTCTTCGTCATGTATCAAGGCATCTAGAATAATAACCTCATGGAGGCTTTGGCTATTCTTGTTGACCTTGAAAAGGAATGTGTGCTTGGATGGCGTAAGATTATCTATGAATTGGATTCATAGATTGTGATTAATTTGTTAAATAAGAAGAGTATTGATGGGGTGAATTGGCAATTTTCTTTGACTATGAGGCAGATTCATCAATTAAGCAGTTCACTTGAGATGGTGTCCTTTGTTCATATCCCTAGGGAATGGAACAATGTGGCAGATTCTCTTTCTAAATGATCTTTAGAGTTTAGGGGTGATTGGAAGATGGATGATTGAGATTAGCTTCTTAATGACTATGTTCATAAACTAAAAATGTTGATTCATAAGGATATGTGTGGTCCTTAAATGGGTCCCGGTTCTCCTATTTGGGTGGCTTGGTGTTCAATGGATCTTGGTGGTTCAATTTTCCTTCATGGCTTTGTCTATTTGTATTCTTGTTGCTGTAATTTTGGATTATTCCTGATTGAATAACTTTTTACCCTTTTTATCAGAAGAAAGAAGAAAATTTAAACAATTTTTATTTCACCTTTGATACATATTTTGAGAATGTATTAGTCATCATAATTATAGACCATCCAATGTCTTCAAAACAACATCAAAAAATGATGTATCAAAAATTAGAATAAGATTTTATAGTTTATCCATGTACATTAAACTCAAATGTGCAAGCTCAAAGTTCTAATGATGTATAAAATATAACCCTTTACCACATACTCATATGGTACTAAATCCATGATAAGATTATACATAAATGATATAAGGAAATTTGTGTAGCTAGTATATTCCTTAATTAGGTGTTTCTAGAGGATGTTAGATGTTGATATAAGGTAGAATCTATATGTAGACACTCAAAAGTTGTCTTCACAATCATCCTATTTTTCGTCTATTAATTAAATGGATATTATTTGTTTAATTAATTCATTTAATATTTTCTTCTATTCATTTATCAATTCATTTAAATCATTAACATATTATAATAATTTATAAGCATTTATCCATATTATAAGCATTTATTCATTCATAACCATTATCCATTTTCATAAACATTTATTAATCATTTATCCATAAAACATTTCATATTATTCTATTTGCGTAATCACTAAAATATCATTTGCATCCATATCACATTAATCTTTATCCATTTACATATTTCATTAAATCATTTAAATATATAAATCCATTTAAATTAAATCATTCATTAATTCACAAATTCACTTTAAAATATAATTCCTAAACCTACATCATATCATAAATTATCTCATTTATCTCTCTCATTTCCATCAATTTCATTTCATTAAGCAATATGGGATAATTATGATAATCTCCATTTCACTCTTTTATCCCACATCTCTCCTGCAACTTGAATCTACCCCATGAGGACATCTATATAAAACCCCCTCTTCTCACCAAAATGGAAATTCAATTTGGAGATTGAATCTTGATCATACAATCCTTTCTTCCATTCATCGTAGCCTCTTGTTGCATGAAAATTTGAGAGCACCAAATGCATAAATCAAGATTTTGGTGAATAGGAGAACAATAGAGTTAGTTTTCTTTTGAATGCATGTGTTTTGGTTTTGCATAGTTTAGTTTACATTTTTGCACGTGCTTTCATTTAAGAAAGGCTTTATTGATGTTATGTTGAAAATTTGATTTGGGTTTATAGATTAGATCAACTTTTTCAGTTTTCAGCATATACATAATGGTGAACCCGACGTGAAATTAGTCTATGGCTGCATGCTTATTTCAAAATGATTTTGCAAAACTATTGCAGAAAAAATTCTATTAAATCCAAATATTCTACAATATTTAAACGTTTTCCCATTATGGTTTAACTGATATTTTATTGTATGGTTGAATATTTGGATGATAATATGAACTTGAAGCTAACATTTTATCATATTTTTCATCTTTGTCATGCATTGTTGTGCAACGGTTGTAAGAAATCTGGATGAGTATTCCCTCATAGTTTCTTTTGCTGGTAAATGTGAAGCATGATCTTTCATTCATTTGAGGAGGCTACCATTGAGCTTCCTATGGTTTGACATCGTGCATGCATGTCTATTGGAATGGTTTGAATATTATCCCATGTTCTAGAGCTCTTACACAACATTAATATCATGATGCCATCATTGTTTACAATTCCACAATTTGCATTAATTTTTAATAAGTAATTTCTAGTTGCTAATTTTTAATTGTTATTTTCTAGTTGCTAATTTCTAGTTTCTAATTTCTAGTTGCTAATTTCTAGTTGCTAATTTATTATTTTAGATTAATCTTAGCAATTAATTTAGTTTAGATTAATTCTAGTTTTTAATTAATTTAGAATAATTTTAGTTTGATTAATTTAGATTAATATTAGCAATCAATTTAGTTTAGATTAGTTTTAGTTTAAGTAATTTAGATTAATTTTGCTTTAGAATTAATTTTAATTTAGTTTAATTAATTTAGATTAACTTTTGGTTACCTAGATTAATTTGGTTTAAATTAATGTCATTTTTATTTTTAGTTTACTTTTTTTTAATTTTGGGGCTAATTTTGTTGACTGGCTTTTGTGCAGGTTCGCATGTCAGAGACTTGAAAAAAAAAACTCTCGTTTGTTGAAGAACATTGACTCAAACTACTAATCGATGTGTTGCAGGTTCAATTGTCAAAGAATCTAATCTTGAAAAATTGTCTTCTTTTTTTAAAATTAGATCACACTTCAATTGGTGCTTAAAAAGAACTACGTTTTTCGTGTTTGGTGCACTTGCACATTATGTGTTACCCGAGCTAGTGTGTGTGTATCCTCTCCCCTTGTGCACTTGTGCGATCTTGGGTGACGAGAAATACACATTGGTATCCTTTTTATTTTTAGTAGACGCTTGTCTAGGGATTTCATCACCCTGGGTTTTGACCTTGAGAACATTTTTTGGTGGGCTATATCAAAGTGGGGAGAACAAAATTTGTACCCCAAAGAGTGGCTAGCGTCATTCGAAGCCAAGTCGCAAGACCCTCGGTCTTCCAAGACTTGTTGGTGATGAGAGTGGGAGTGGGCCTCCTAGTTCTCAAGCTATTACAGATAGGCTCTCTATTCATACTAATCCCCTACTAGAAACCTCTTGTTTTAGAAGCCAAAATCCTTCTATTTGTTGGCGCAGGAGGTTGGACCTCTGAAGCTGTCCTTCATTTTTTGTAGTTCAAAGTAGAGATATCAAATTCCTTGAGATCTTTGGGCCTTTGGGAATTTGAAGTTTGGTGTGCCCAAGAAGTGAGTTTCGTGGAGGGGAGCTAGTGCCACCAAACTTCTAAGCTAGCCACTCTGAATAGGTGTGGCTAGAGAAATCCAAGTGGGAATCCAACAAATATTGTCTCTACCAGCCTAGGATTTATACTTGAATGTTGTTTTATTGCAACAATCAAACAACATTCACAATTAAAAAAAAAATCAAGACATTGTGTTTTATGTGTGTGTCTTTCAAACAAACAAGCAAACACCTAAAAATTGCAACACTTCACAGCTTTAGAACAAGCAACATTTTCAAACAAAATAATCAAATCAGGTCAAACTCTTGCCAAAATCATATTCAAACCTTTGAGATCCATTTTCAAACCAACTTCTTGTTGTGATTCTTGTTTAAAACTAGACACTTTCTCCATTCATCTTGCATATAATTATTCCATTATCAGGTCACCATTTTAGGTACCTTAGCATCCTCATTACTTGCATATCCCAACATCACATTAGGCTACCTTTTTCAAACTTTTAGGCTTGGCACCTTTTGGATTTTAGGATAGAAGAACTCTCTATATCTTGATATGAATCATTGCTTCAACAAAAGATTATCATTTGACCAAGTCACTTTCTAACTAAGTCCTTTTTCATTTTGGTGATAATTTCCTACTCACAAGTCTAGTTGGGAAACTCACCTTGTCATTCTTTTTACTTGCCCTAGAAAAGGGCCATTTGACAATCCTAGTTGAATCATTGGTTTACCCTTGGATGGTTAGTGACCCTATTCTTAAATCTTTCAAATGTGTTTAATCCCTCAAGTTCACTATAGCTATCCATCACCTCTTAGTCATTTGCATCCTTCATACCACAACATAACATCCAACATTATCATTATCAGTTTTAGTCTTGTTGCATACATTAGACATCTTTTATCCTAAAAATACCAAAAATACCAAAAAATAGTTGCATTATCTTTAGGCATCCCTATATATTCAAAAATACAAAAGACGTAGCTTAGGTTGCATACCTTAGGCTTAGGTTATAACTTTTCATTTTCATACCTTAGACGTCATATCACATACCTTAGTCATACTCCACCTTTCATCATACCATCACATTTGCATCATAGTGAGGTTACCTCACCACCATGTATTCAATTCACCTTGATATGCTTGCTAGTCAAGTTGAATACCAATTAATCCACAATATTCAAGCTTGACAAGCCATAGAATTCAAGAGACAATGGATTAATTATCTATCCCAATCACCCACAACCCATAGTCAACCACCCATCTATCCCTCTTACCAACAACTCATAAACCCTAGTCCTCCATCCATCTACCCTCACTATCAAGAGTCCCTTAGCACAATCCATGCCATAATCCACAACAAACATCCATTAATAACCCTTACCCTAACCTTGACAAGGGAAACCAACTTTCCAGTAGTCCATTCCAAGCTGCTACATCCTATCCTAGTCCATCATCCCTCAACCCATTCCAAGCATCCACATCCTATCCTAGTCCATCATCCACTAATCCATTCCTATTCACTCCATCACAAGCTACATTTAGTCATGAAAATCATATCCTTGTCCAAAATCACATCCCATTGCCTACACTTGAGAGTATATGTCAAGTAGAAAAACCAAGGCATGACAACATAAATTCACCTTCCTATCAAGATCGAAGTAGTCCATCACATGACCCCATCCTTAAATCCATTCAAGAAGTCCTTCTAGATAACCATGGCATCCAAAATACACCTATCCTTGATCAAGATCCCATTCCCAATCATGTCATCCAAGACAAACCCATCTTTGACCAAGACACTACCATTGATCAAGAAATCCAAAATGATCCGCTCATCGACCTTTATGCCATTCATGATCAAACATTTTAAGTTGATCCTATCCAAGTACCAAACACATCCATTTCTCAAAATGAGACACTTTCCTCCATGGGACACATAAATGATATTCCTCTAGAACAAGAGTCTCCTACTCTAGAAATATTTGCAAATGATCAAGCTATAGCTGAATTCACTGGAATCTATGATAATGACCATAAGGAAGGTTTTTACATTTACTTGGAAGCACCGATATCTTTTGAAGAACCATCAAAATCCAATTTTTCACAAAATCATACCAAAGATATCAATCAGAAAGCTATCCCACATATCAATGAAGGTAAGACATCCTATCAACTAGGATCATCCATTTTTATCAAATCAAGCTTTCTCACGGAGGAGAAGATTCCAAGTAATAGTTTCCACATACTTAATGATGGGTTAGCATCTTGTTTTCAAAACAAAAAATATCTCATCACAAACATAATCTTTCTGAGCATGTGGTATCAAGGAAAAGGACTAGGCCTACATGAGCAAGGAATTCTAGAACTAGTACGATTTTAGGAAAATTCTAGACATCAAGGTCTTGGCTATTCTTCAATCAAAAAATCTAATGATGTTAGTGGTACCTCCTCGATATTGGGGGCAACTTTATCTGATACAAACATCAAAATGGAGGCCATGATTAGTTCTTGTCATAAGGTTGTTGCCAACACTCCTTCCTTCCACACCACGAACCATCATTCCCAATATCTTAAACCTTCCATTTGGAACCAACAAAAAATAAATTATTACAAATCCAAAGTTAAAAATCAAATGTCAAAGGCCATTGAATCAAACAAAAATTTGAGTGGAAAAATAAAGTTAAAATGGATCCCAAAGAAAAATGGATCAAGCAAAGAAAATATTTCAAAAGAAAAAGTCAATCAAAATATGGAGCCACAAGAAAAGATGTCTCCCACATATAATAAATGTCCACCTCCTTCAAAATGGTCATCAAGCAAGGCATATAAAATTGTTGGTTCCAAACACTATCCCAATCAAAATTCCAAAATCCGCCATCCAACATCCATAGTTTGAAAAATAAAAAGTGATTCATCCAAACATCCAAATAATCCTTCCATGTCTACCATCATCTGTCATAATCCTATATCTTTCCTAAAGTCCAAAAATACCATGTCACAAATCCATCGCATCTTGGCAACAACTCTTTATCATAAGGACTCTCATGGCACTCTATCACGATGTTTGTATTCTAATAAGACCAACTCTAGTATCAACAAGGATCACAATGACATCAATCAGTTGTATGTAAGTGCTATGATCTTGACAAGGAAACTACTTCATAAAGGTCATTATTAGCATATCATGGCCCTGGTCTCTACATCAATATCATCAATGGATTTAGAATATTTAGTGATCAGCTAAAATAGCAAGGCCATCCAGAAATATAAAAAATACAAAAAATTGTCGCCTTGATGAAAACCTGGCAAACAGGCGTCTTGGTGACACCCAAATTTACAAAAAAAATACATCAAGAAAAAAAAGTCAAGAAAAAAAGTAAAGAGAAAAATTTCGTCCAATGGTAAAAACCATTTTTATGGCGCTTTGGATAAGTACCATGATGAAAACCTAGCAAATAGGCGTCATGTGTAATTTTTTTTTTATCTATGTGGACCATTACACTTGGGGGAAAGTTGTCTCATCTCCCATACCCTTCGCATGACATTTCTTATGATATTTCCATATATCCATCTAAATCCATATCATTTTCCATCCATTTTCCCACCTACTTTGATCTTGATAAGGACTGGGGTACAAACATAAATCATGCTTTGGAAAAACTCTTGACATGTCTATCCTTTTGGTCATACACTATCCATGAAATATCACGAACACTATCCATGAAATATCATGTCATTACCTTCATAGCCTCATTATCCCTATGCAAAATTTTCCTTGAAGACCAAATGATAATTCTTCCAACCCATAATCCTCATGTCTCATATATTTTACCAAAATCAATCCATTATCATTTCATACCTATTTTTGTACTTGTATTTCCCTTGTCATTGGTTAAGGATTCTAATCTGCTTATCCAACATCCTTCCATCATCCCATTCAATCCCGAAAAGAAGTCATTCCAAATGCAACAAGCCTAATCCATACAATCTTTCTATACAACCTCGTACATCATCCAAAACATTCCTTGGCGTTGTTCCTAGCCTTGTTGCAAATATTGATCCTTTAGTCACATTATTGTCATCCTCACGTTGTTTCAAGGTGTGTCCTTCCCACGTCAAACAATGTTGCCATTGTCATCATCACATGTCAATTGGTTTGCAGCTTGACTAGGAGCAAGGTCTTGATTGTCCTTGGATTCTTGTGTGTGCTTGCTTGGTTTCTTGTAGGCATCATTCACATGCATTTGTCACGATCCTTAAAGTCACCCTTCATTCATAACAAATCCATCCTCCATCATCTTCACATCTTCCATCATAACTTGACATCATCTTTTCGCCTTCCATAATAAACCCTTGTCTCATCCCATCCCTATTGGTTAGTCTTATACCCAACTAGGGCAATATCCTTGACCTACATCTTCACTGGATTCTACACTTATCATTAGAAGTCACTATACTCAAAAGGACAAAAAAATCAAAACATTTCACAAAGCCAAAAAAATAAAAACATTTCAAAAAGACAAAAAAATCAAAACATTTCAAAAAGATAAAAAATCAAAGTATTCACAAAAAGACCAAAAAATTAAAATATTTCAAAAGATTTTTTTTTTATAAAACTTCAAAAATCCAAAAAAATCAAAACATGTCAAAACCCAAAATTTTTTAGATAACTTTCAAAAAAATCCCAAAAATAGAGTCAAAGTTAGTCATGTCAGTCTCTATCATTGTCGAACTACGTTGCCTCTGCGACTGGATGTAGGCAAGGCCATCTGTCGATGTACCCCCGAGGCATTAGGTCAGTCCTTTAGGTGTTGTCAAATAAAATCATGATTTGGTCCTTCGTCATTGATTCAAAGTCAAGGGTCATGTCGAACTACGAGGTCTCTGCGCATTGCTATGTAGGCAAGGGCATCTGTTGATGAGCCCCCGAGGCCCCCTAGGTCAGTCTTTTAGGGATCATCAAGTCAGTCAAAATAAATCGGACATTGTCAACTCAAACGTGACATAATCATCTGCACTTCAAACACAAATCTTGAATCAACATAACAAGCAAGCCAACAAGTCTACAAGTTAAATTAGTCATTTGTCAAATCAATCAAACCAGTCAAATCGATCAAAACCAATGGTCTTATACAGGATGTGTCCTTTCTGAAATCGGACCTTGTCACTATCACCCTTTTTCATTTGCCTTATACAGGTAGTTGCATGATTGAAACCAGACTTGATGTCTTATACAACATGTTTCTTCTCCTTAAACTAGGCCTTGTCAAAACAGTTCACCCGTCACTCACTTCATCCCTTAACACACTGGAAAACACTTATTGACAAACAATCTTAATGGTTGTTGACCTTGTTGGTCTATTTTGTCTTATCTTTTGTATTTTCTCCGGTCATGTTACTAGCCACCTCAAGGATGTCCCACGAAGGATTTAGAGGAGCGATCATGTCTCATGACTCATCTTTTATTTGATTGTTTTTTGGGGTTTGTCTTGACAAAAAGACTGGGGAAACTTTGTCCTAAGTATGGGTTAGGACATTCCTTATCTGCGACTGTCTATTTTACAGATGGATGACCTTGCACACCTTGGTCTATGTCATACCATGGTGTTTGTTTTACATTTGTCATATTTTGCCGCTCTATGATGATAAAGCACCATGACATGCACAAGAGGCTCCATCACCTTCATTCTCCTTCATATCTCTTTTTCATCTATCATTTCTTCCATCATCCATTCCTTCATCATTTCATTTTTTCTTCATCATCCTTATGTATTCTCCTCTATCATTTTTTTCCTTCATCTTCTAATCCTCTCATCCATTTCGAGAGCACACTCGTGTTCTTTGAACCCACATGTCCTCTTGAGGGGGCATACCTCTACCTCCTCGTCATTCTTCCTTACACTGGGGCATATCTTTTTCTTTGAAACAACGCGATAGACTGCATTGTCTTAAAGAGGGGAAAAATGTAGATACTCAAAATTTGTCTTCACAATCATCCTATTTTTCGTCTATTAATTAAAAGGATATTATTATCTGTTTAATTAATTCATTTAATATTTTCTTCTATTCATTCATCAATTCATTTAAATCATTAACATATTATAAACATTTATAAGCATTTATCCATATTATAAGTATTTATTCATTCATAACCATTGTCCATTTGCATAATCATTTATCAATAATTTATCCATAAAACATTTCATATTATTCTATTTGCGTAATCATTAAAATATCATTTGCATCCATATCACATTAATCTTTATCCATTTACATATTTCATTAAATCATTTAAATATATAAATCAATTAAAATTAAATCATTCATTAATTCACAAATTCACTTTAAAATATAATTCCTAAACCTACATCATATCATAAATTATCTCATTTATCTCTCTCATTTCCATCAATTTCATTTCATTAAGCAATATGGGATAATTATGATAATCTCCATTTCACTCTTTTATCCCACATCTCTCCCGCAACTTGAATCTACCCTGTGAGGACATCTATATAAACCCCCCTCTTCTCACCAAAATGGACATTCAATTTGGAGATTGAATCTTGATCATACAATCCTTTCTTCTATTTCATAGCCTCTTGTTGCACTTGTGCTTGTGAAAATATGAGAGCACCAAATGCATAAATCAAGATCTTGGTGAATAGGAGAACAATGGAGTTAGTTTTCTTTTTAATGCATGTGTTTTGGTTTTGCATAGTTTAGTTTACATTTTTGCATGTGCTTTCATTTAAGAAAGGCTTCATTGATGTTATGTTGAAATTTTGATTTGGGTTTATATATTAAAACAACTTTTTCAGTTTTCAGCATACACACTGTACATTATATGAGTTGAGTAATTGGTGTAGTACTTACCATATTTTGATTTCATGCAACCCTTTAGTTGTACAAATAATATTGTACAACTCTCAATTTGTATAGATGTTATTGCACATCAACTAAATAATTACATGTATAAGACCCTCACTTGTTGTATAACTTCTCTTCACATGTTAAATAATATTTGATTGTTGCACAACTCTATATTATTTTCAATAAAAAATATTTTTATAGGAAGAAAATAATTGTTCTAAACCAACTAAAGAATGATGTAAACCAATTAAAGAATGGACTCGAAGAATTATGGATGGTTCATGTGAATCTAAGAATTTAGATAGAATGTACCATTGTTTATTTGGGCTTTGTGAAACAATAAAATAAATTTGCAAATAAATCAAAGAGAATTTTAACAAAAACTATAGATTTTTGCAGAACGATTAAAATTCTTGTAGATATAAGACTTCAATTGATCAATGTTTTCATAGTTATAGTCTTTCCTAGTCTACATGTGTCACAATTAAACTATTTTTTGATTGTACCTCCACTACTACCTTGTCCCAATGTATAGAAGGTACATGCCAAATATTTAATCCAATAGTAGGCACAATAAAATTAAATATGTGCAATAAAGATGTTCAAACTAAGATTCAAACAACACTAATTAATCTTGTTATGTGTTACTTGATACATGCAAAACTCTATTGGTGATATATGAACAATGTCATATTTTTCATTTTCACATTCATTAATGATAGATTAATTTATATTCGTAAATTTTTCTAATACCTCCAACCATGCTCATGCTTCCCTCCCATGACTTCTCTCTGCACACGAACATTTATGTATTGAATCAGTGCATAAAAATATAAAGGAATATGTAATCAATAGGCTACCAAGAATAAAATAGTAGCCATTACATAACAATCATCTAAAAAAACCAGCATAGACATAAAACAAGATTGAAGCAACGGAAACATCTTATCTGTAACCCATAAACAACATTAAAAAGTTTTAGAGTGTCATAATAAAAGAATAAGATTATACTATGAACTTCAACATACTTTGGAGTTGCATAGAACACAAGAAATCATTTTTCATGGAGTTGTAGAATTTTAAATTTAATTTCATCTAAATGATTTCTTATTTTCACATATTCTTTAGGGACCCACTATAGCTGCAAATGAAGAGAGACAATTTAGAATATGATATTAGAATAAAAATCTAGCATTTATGTTTCCTAATGAATAATATGATTTGAAAAAAATGACAAGTATCTATTTTTTCATATATTAATCAAAATAGTCTATCACATAGAATCATCTAGGACATTATTATGAAGACCTATACCCAAAAGAGCTTTTTTCTAGCACATAATATGACCATAAATAGCTGGAAGATGATTGAAAATAGCATTTCATTTTTTTACTCATGAATATGTAGGATTATTGTAATTGATGTCAAAGAAGCATCATAAGATTCCAAGCACAAAATTTTGTTGCAAGTATGAGCAGTTGGTGTTGTCATTGATGTCAACAAGTCTGTGTTGTCATTGATGTATGTAGTTGAATGAGATTGTTGCAAGAGTGTGAGCAGTTGGTGCTTCAATGATTAGTTGCATTATGTTGTCATAAGTAAAGCTACTGGTGTCAACCTATAGTGTTTCTTTGCTAAGATTCTATCTATGGTTGTGGAAGTGCTGAAGATGATGAGGATGTGCCTTTGGTGCTTGGTTTCCAAGTGTTTTTGAGAAAATTTGATAAAAAGAGGAAACAATGTTTTGTAGTGGTGTTTTGGGTGACAGAGTTGTGTTATGGTTTTACTTCACATTTCTTCTAGGTTGAAGATCTACCTATTTGATTCAGATATGTTGAAAAAGATGTTCATAGATGGTATTTTCAAGAGTTGGTGTGTTGGATCATTGTACAAAAGAATTTGTGTTCACCAGTGTGTGACTGTGTATTGCAGAGGTGTCTAGGAGAAATTTTTTTACTCCACGTTTCCCTATAGTTGTGTTCCAAGTATTACAATTTTGCAGGAGTGTTGATGGTGTTGGTATCTTTGTTTAGTCAAGATAGTTTAAGGTTTGGTGCTTCGAAAGTCAGTTTTTCAAGTAATGGTGTATGGTAGAATTGATTGGATGTACTAGGTGTGTACATTCTTTAGGTGGAAGTTGTTGTGAGGGAGTTTGTTGGATTTTAGGGTGTTTGAGGAGCATTCTAGATCATGTTTGAGCATGGTATGTGGTTCATAAGTCATCATTGGGTTTGAGGAAGCGTGTACTTAAAATTTTAATGATGTTTGCATGGGTAACGACCGACCTAGTGTTTACACTACATGCGATGGATAAATATTGTTTGTAGAAACATGTGGTTGTTTGGTGTTGTTTCTTTATTTCCCAATTAAGGTTTGATGTAGTCTTATTTCACTGCTACCTGCCACGAACATGTTTTAGCATTGACCTAATTTGAATTTGCACATTTGAGGTGCATATCCAACCTTGGAGAAGGTTTCAAGGTTGAAGATGGTATAAGTATGAGTTGAGTTGTTGAGGGTGTGAAGATAGATGTGAGAGATGTGAATGATGCAAAGTACAATGTGTTAAAGTGAGAAATTGAGTAATGTAGTGCGAGCTTTCATGTGTTAGTTTATCAGATGCAGTGAGTAGAAGGTGACTACAATTCTTCAATCAGACTGTGAAGGTGTTGATGTCATTGTGGTGGAATCTTTGTGGCATTGAGATGCTTTTCTATGTGTAAAATTTCTTCTCTATCTTATTTTCTATTCTGGTAGTGAGCCTTTCTTCTTTGGGCAGTGAGCCCTCTGATAGTGAGCCCTATTGTATTCAGTGTTGATATTACTTATATTGTGAGCTAATCCTCACTGTGGCTTTTCCCTTCTTGGGTTTTCCATGTAAATATGGTGTTCTCTTATGTATGGTGTTAATTTGTTTTAGTTTTTCTTATTTTCCTATCATGTTAATTCATCATACAGATTTAAAGGTTTAATGAATGAATGCGGATCTGAATGTTTATGAGGGTTTTGAAGTTTTAAGGTACAACTGATTCACCCCCCCTCTCATTTGTCTTGTGCATTTAATAATTGGTATTGGATCAAGGTTCCTTGGAGAAAATATTATCCACTTAAGGTAGATCTGGGATGGTGCACAAGAAGGAGATCCCTATATTTGATGGAACAGATTATGCATTCTAGAAAACAAGGATGGAAGGCTTTCTAGAGAATTTGGGATATCATGTCTGGAAGTTAGTTAAGGATGGATACTATGCCTACAAATGGTCTGAGCACTAAAGTTGAATTCAAGGCCTATGAAAGCAATAGTAAAGCAAAGTATGCTCTCTTGAGTAGTCTTACAAATTTTGAGTTAGTGAAAGTTATGGATCTGAAAATTGGTAAATTTTTTTGGGAAAAGTTGGAAAGTATTTATGAGAGATAATATGGTCAAAAAAGCTAAGATGCAAAATTTAAAGACCACATTTGAGAATCTACGAATGTCTGTAGATGAAAAAATTATATGCTATATGCAGAGGGTAGATGAAGTGGTCAGCTCCATTAGAGGTCTTGGAGGAAAAGTCAAAGAACCAAAAGTGGTAAAGAAAATTCTTAGAACCCTTCCTAAAGCTTATAGTCATAAAGTTATTGCTATTGAGGAATCTCAAAATCTAGATCAGTATTCTAGAGATCAATTGTATGGCTCTTTAACTGTATTTGAAATGAGGGAATTTGCTACAAAAGTTGAGACTACTTTTAAGGCTGCAAAAAAAGAGAAGACTGAAACCAAATCTTGAAGATCTTGATGATGTAGAGGCTAAATTTGTGAGAAGAATGAGAAGGGGTACTAGTAATTACAGAGGTAAGTTACCTTTCAAATGTTTTAGTACTATGCTTCAAGATGTCCAAACAGAGTAGTGAATGAGAAAAACAAGGAAAACAAAGGTAAGATGATTAAGAAAAGCTATTATGTTAGAGAAGATGCAAGTATTTATGATGATGAATCTGATTATGGAGATGATGATGAATTTGATTATGGAGATGATGATGATGAATGCTTGTTCATGGCTTTAAAGATGAATCTATTTCTGCTAACTCTAAAAGATGTGTGAAGGAATTCCCTCCAGAGAAAAAGGATAGGATTGACGATACTTTGGTATCTACTTTTCATGCTAGATAGGATAAGAACTATTAGATCATTAATAGTGGTTTATCTAATCATATGACTGGAGATAAGAATAAGTTTGTTAAAATTGAAAAGTATGATGGAGGACTTGTTAGATTTGGTGATGATTCAGGTGCTAAGATATGTGGAATAGGTTCAATCAATTTTGATGGAAAGCATAATACTAAAGATGTTTACTATGTTAAGGGCCTAAGGAATAACCTCTTGAGTGTTAGACAAATGTGTAGCAAAGGATACAATCTTATGTTTCAAGATGATGGATGTGAGATCATAAAAGGGTCTGGAACTGTGATTGTTGCTAGAAGAAGGATAGATGGAAATTCTTATCAACTCAAGAGTGTTGAAGGTCAATGCTTTATGACTCAAATTAATGAAAGTTGGTTATGGCATAGGAGTATGTCACATTAATTTTGATAATTTGGTAAGAATCAATTCAGCTCAAGAAGTGAGAGATTTTCCTAAGATTACAAAGCCTATCAATGCAATTTGCAAAGATTTTCAGATTGGAAAGCAAACAAGAAGAAGTTTCAGAGGAAAAGAACAATCTTCTACTAGATTACTAGAATTGGTTCATACAAATCTTTGTGGGTCTACAAGAACAAGAAGTCTTCAAGGTGACAGGTATTTCATGCTTTTTATTGATGATTATTCAAGAATGACATGGGTTAATTTTCTTAAAGAAAAATCTGAAGCCCTAGACAGGTTCAAAGAATTTAAAGTTATGGCTGAAAATGAAATGGATTTGGAGATCAAGTGTTTGAGGTTTGACAGAGGTGGAGAGTTCACCTCCAATGGATTTAACATGTTTTGTGAGAATCATGGCATAAAGAGGAACTTGTTTGTCTCTAGGACTCCTCAGCAAAATGGAGTAGTTGAAAGGAAAAACAAGACTGTTCAAGAAGTTGCAAGGATGATGATGAAAGAATCTAACCTACCAAAATTCTACTGGAGAGAAGCAATTCATACTATTGCTTATATACTTAACAGAGTTCAAGAAAAAAAAACAACACAAAGACTCCCTATGAGTTGTGGTATGGAAGGATACCTACTGTCAAATATTTCAGAGTGTTTTGAAGCAAGTGCTATATCATAAGAGATGAAAACTTAGGAAAATTTGATGCAAGGTTTGATGAAAGAATCTTCCTTGGATATTCTAATAAAAGCAAAGCCTACTGGTGCTACAACAAAAGATTAAGAAAGATTGTTAAGAGTGCAAGTGTCAAGGTTGATGAAGATTTTTAGAACTTGGTGGTGATAGATGGATATGAATCTGATTGCAAAGAAAAGGAGAAGGCTAAGGAAAATGAAGTACATATTAAAGAGGAAGAAGCTCTGAAAAAGACCCCGAGAACCCCTAAGTATGTGCAAAGGAATCATTCTAAAGAACAAATCATTGGAGAAAAAATCAAAGGTGTATTAACAAGAAGGAAAGTTGCTGAAGAAGAGGTAAATTTGTGTTTACTTTTTGAAGTTGAACCTAACATAGTAATTAAGGCATGCAAATATGAAAATTAGATGAAGGATATGGAAGAAGAACTACTACAGATTGAGAAGAATCAAACTTGGGAACTTGTCCCAAGACCTGCAAACAAAAACATAATTGGATCTATGTGGGTATTCAGAAATAAACTAAATGAGAATGGAGAAGTGGTAAGGGACAAAGCAAGGCTTGTTTGTAAGGGCTATTCACAAATTGAAGGAATATATTTTGAAGAGATATTTTCTCTGGTGGCAAGAATGGAAGCTATTGGGATGTTTTTGGACTTTGCAGCACACAAGGATTTCAAAGTTTATTAAATAGATGTGAAGTCTGCTTTCTTGAATGAAGAATTGGGAGAAGTTTACATGGAACAATCAAAAGGATTTCAGTTATCAGATAAACCTATCACGGTCTACAAATTGAAGAAGGAATTATATGGGTTGAAGAAAGCTCCCAGAGCTTGGTATGCAAGGTTGGATAAGTATTTGGTACAACAAGGATTCAATAAAGGTATTGCAGATAGTAATCTTTACTTTAAAGTTAAAAAGATCATATATTGATTGTAGTTGTATATGTTGATGACATAATTTTTGGAGGAAATGAATCTATGTGCAAGAAGTTTGCAGAAGAGATGCAAAAAGAGTTTGAGATGTCTATGTTTGGGGAGATGAATTTCTTCCTTGGGCTACAAATTAATCAAAAAAACAAAGGTATATTCATTTTACAATCAAAGTATGTCAAAGAGATGTTGAAGAAGTTTGTAATGGAAGACTCCAAACCAATATGTACTCCTATGGTTATTGGTTGCAAGCTGAGCAAGAATGATGAATCTCCTAAGGTTGATCAAAGCAAGTATAGATTAATGATTGGTGGATTGCTATATCTAACTGCTACTAGACTAGATATCATGCATGCAAATTTTCTTGTGGCTAGATTTCAAGAAGATCCTAGAGAGTCGCATGTTGTAACAATAAAGAGGATATTTAGATACTTAAAGGGAATTTCAAATCATGGCTTGTGGTATCCAAAGGATACTAATTTCACCTTGACTTCTTACATAGATGCAGATTAGGTTGGTTGTGTTGATGACATGAAAAGTAAAAGTGGTGTTGCATTCTTTCTTGGATGTAGATTGGTATCATGGCTAAGTAAGAAATAAGATTCAATTTCTTTATCTACTATAGAGGTTGAGTAAATTGTAGTAGCATCTTGTTGCACACAAGTGTTATGGATGAGGCAAATATTGAAGGATATCAGAGTGGTGTATGATGAGTCTATCTCTATCTTTTGTGACAATACAAGTGCAATCAATATTTCAAAGAATCCAATGATGCATTTAAAGAAAAAACATATTTCAAATAGATATCACTTTTTGAGAGAGAAGGTTGTGGAGAATAAAGTGAAGCTTGAATATGTGCCTATAAAAGATCATATTGCTGATATATTCACTAAGGCTCTTCTTAAGGATACTTTTGAGTATCTCCGGGAGAAGTTGGGGGTTACTGCCCCTCTTTCTTTGAACTAGATGCATAAGGATATGCATCAATATAGTGGATCTCAAGATTCATTCTTTATTCTGGATTGATGTTGGTGGCTACCTCTCAAGAGGATTAGGTAGTTGCATTGCTAATTATTGTAGTCAGAAGAGTGTATATTGTCATTTTGTATTGGTTTATGATTTGGTATAGTTTGGTGTGTGCTCCTAAGGGGGAGTATTCAGAGAAATAAAGGAAAGGTGTTGCAGAGCAATAGTAAGCAGGTTGTTTGATGTCAAAGGAAGATAATAAATAGTACAAATGTGATGTCCTTTTCCATTGATGTCAAAGGGGGAGAGAGAAACATGTTAAAAAGAATAAGTCATAAGGGGGAGAGAAAGTCATAATCCATTCAGGGAGAGAAACAAGTATAGAAGACAAGCTACAAAGGGAGAGAGAACAATGTGTAAAAGATAAGTTATTTAGAGGGAGAAGTAATATGAAGAGTTGTTGTGTGTTGGTATTCAGAGCTATTGTGTCTTTGATGGTTTTTCACATCATGTGTTATCGTCAATGATAAAGGGGGAGATTGTTGCAAGTGTGAGTAGTTGGTGTTGTCATTTATGTCAGCAAGCCTGTGTTGTCATTGAAGTTTGTAGTTGAATGAGATTGTTGCAAGAGTGTGAGCAGTTGATGCTTTGATTAGTTGCATTATGTTGTCATTTGTAAAGCTACTGGTGTCAACCTCTAGTGTTTCTTTGATAATATTTTGTCTATGGTTGTGGAAGTGTTGAAGATGATGAGGATGTGTCTCTGGTGCTTGGTTTCCAAGTGCTTTTGAGAAAAATTGATAAAAGAGGAAACAATGTCTTGTAGTGGTGTTCTAGGTGACAAAGTTCTGGTTTTGCTCCACATTTATTCTAGGTTGAAGATTTACCTATGTGATTCGGATATGTTGGTCAAAGATGTTCAAAGATGGTATATTCAAGATTTGGTGTGTTGGATTCCTGTACAGAAGAAGTTGTGTTCACTAGTGTGTGACTATGTATTGCAGAGGTGTCTGGGAGAAATGTTTTTGCTTCATGTTTCTCTGTAGTTGTGTTTTAGGTATTAAGATTCTGAAGGAGTGTTGGTGGTGTTGGTATCTTTATTCAGTCAAAATATTTTGAGGTTTAGTGCTTTGAAAGTTAATTTTTTAAGTAACAATGTATGGTAGAGTTGATTAGATGTACTGGGTGTGTACATTCTTCAGGTGGAATATTTTGTGAAGGATTTTGTTGGATTTTAGGGTGTTTGAAGAGTATTCTAGATCATGTTTGAGTGTGGTATGTGGTTCAAAAGTCATCATTGGGTTTGAGGAAACATGTACTTAAAAGTTTAATGGTGTTTTCACGAGTAAGGACCAACCTGGTGTTTACACCATGTGATGGATAAATATTGTTTGTAGAAATGTGTGGTTGTGTGGTGTTGTTGATTTGGGTACCAATTAAGGTTTGATATGGTCCGCTTTCACTTATACCTACCATAGAAGTGTTTTGGCGTCGACCTAATTTGAATTTGCATGTTTGAGGTGCATAGCTGACCTTGGAGACGATTTCAAGGTTGAAGATGGTATAAGTATGAGTTGAGCTGTTGAAGGATGTGAAGATATATGTGAGAGATGCAAATGATGTGAAGTGTAGTATGTTAGAGTGCGGAATTGAGTAATGCAGTCAGAAATTTAATGTGTTAGTTTACTGGATGTAGTGAGAAGAAGGTGGCTACAATTCTTCAATCAGACTGTGAAGGTGTTGATGTCATTATGGTGTAATATTTGTTGCATTGAGATGCTTTTCTCTGTGTAACATTTCTTCTCTATCTTCTTTTCTATTTTGGTAATGAGCCTTTTGGTAGCTAGCCTTTCTTCTTTAGGTAGTGAGCCCTATTGTATTCGGTGTTGATATTACTTATATTGTGAGCTAATCCTCACCGTAGTTTTTCCATTCTTGGGTTTTCCACGTAAATCTAGTGTTCTCTTGTGTATGGTGTTAAGTTGTTTTAGTTTATGTTATTTTCCTTTCATCCTAATTCATCATAACTGATTTAAAGGTTTAATGAATGAATGTGGATTTGAATGTTTATGAGGGTTTTGAAGTTTTAAGGTACAACTAATTCACCCCCATCTCAATTCTCTTGTGCATTCAAAAGATTTACCCTAACAATGACAACAATAAGCAGTGATTATAAAAATAATACCCAAGTTTTATTGTGCACTTATCAATCATTAACAACGTGAAACAAGAAAGCATAATGCCTTTGCTAATTTCTTATCAATCAATAATAATTACAAGCCAATTGAGGTTATAATGTCACATAGAGATTGCACTTCAGTAATTAATAATTAAGGAACATAAATAGATGATTTACAAAGGCAGTGATTACCTTTGTTAAAGTGCAGTTATCATCATTCACAAAAGAAGCAATTATTTATAAGGAAACACTTATAATAATACAAAAAAGTAGATAAGACAAAATTAAGAAAAGGACAAAATTTCATATAAGACAAAAGTCATATGAGACAAAAATAAAAATCAATTAGGAATCAATTCTTCAAGGAAGTGATGGAAATTATTAAAGGGTTGTGACTATTAAAATCAGTGATAGATAGAGGTTGTGAAGAAGTGTGTGTGTAGAGTAAAAGAAAGACAAATACAACATATACACTAGGTTCATGAAGAAGGTTACTTGCTGACTTATGAAGAGCAAGTTGTGAAGATTAATTATAGATTTATGAGGAGATTGTGAGAAGATTATGTCCAAATTTATAAGGAGATAGTGATCAGATTTTTGTGGAAAATTTATGATCATCTTACAACATATTCAAGAAGAGAATTATAGAAAATTGGGAAGAGAGTTATAGCATAATTTTTAAAGATAAATCTAGTGACTTGGTGCTCACAAATTGAATGAGGGGTTGGTGCCTCTAGTGGGTTGGCGCTCATAAATTGAATGGGGTTGGCGCCTCTAGTGGGTTGGTGCTCAAAAATTGAATGAAGGATTAGTGCCTCTAGAATTTGTAAAAATAAGATTAATAAAAGAAATATTTTTGTCGTGGTTTTCTCCCACAAGGGTTTCCACATAAATTGTATTGTTATTATGTTGCTCATTATTTAATTTTACATATGTGCTAATTTTGATTAAATTTTAAGTGTATAAGTTTTAAAATAAAAAGAATATTGTTATATTGATTCACCCCCAGGTCTCAGTATAATTGTGCGCTCATTAGAATAATCCCAAACAAAGTGTTTCAATATTTTATTATGCTAACAAAATGGAAGTTTAACCGATTGAATTATCATTCATTTCAATCTATCACCCACATGTAGTTTGAAATGTAAGACTTTCCAAGCCAAAATCTATACATTAGCCTCAACTTTTGACCTCCAAACTTTAACACTCAAGTTCTTCCATGTCTTTTCTTGGAACCTACATTTCCATTTTTGGTTTAGCCTTGGATTTAAGGACATGTTCAATAGGAGGCTGAAATAAATATTTTTTAAAGGAAACCATAAGAAATGATACTTGGATAGTCACAACTAATCCTTGAAGAAATTACATTGTAGAGGAGTGCAAAGCTTCATAACTAAGTCCACACAAACCAATGATTTCACAAATATTATAAACCCTTTAGACCTAATATTTAAAATAAAATTGTTCTTAAATCTTTTCCATGTAGCACAATCAAGGTCTAGACTAAACTAAGTTTCCTCTTTATTAGGAGTGATTGAGAGTTAAATCATACCTTTGGACTTGCAATCTCCTTGAGTTGTGCATCAAAGATCCATATACATGTGTCCTCTAGTTGTTAATTAATTTATTCATTTATGAGGTTTATTAATACTACTTTATTTTTTGAGAATTTGCATTTATCTCTTACAAAGGTAACCTTGTAATGTTATGTTGATTTCATAATCATGTATATTTAAAGTTTCATTGAGTTTTGTAGACACTGAAAAATGTCTTGAATAATATCATACACTCAAATCAGGTATACTAACATCATTTCCTCTCAAACCCATCCTCTTTTCGCTTAATTGATTAAATTAGCCTAGCTATTTAATTAATTACATCATTCACATCTATTAACCTAATTAATTTAATCAGGTTAAATCATCCCCCCTTTTTCATGCTAACATTTCAACTCATTAAATAAAATAAATCAAAGAATTTAATTTAATTCCCTAAGACTTCTCATTTAATTAAATAACCCTAAGTTATTTAATTAAATGTCATTTCACCTTTCCCCATTCATTAAATCATTTAATTTAATGAAAATCACTTTATTCTTCTAATCCCCTAATTGCATTCAATTAAAACCTTGTTTAAATTAGCAATTATTTAATTAATCTGTTTCCTCCCACTTGCAAGGGAATACTCCCTCCCCTTTTGCACAATTATACTTTGTTTTAATTAGAAAATTATCTTTTTTTCCTCACCCATGAATATTCCAAAGAATATTATTTATCCTCCAATCATTTGAAAAAGGGAATATTCTCACTTAGCTTCATATGCAAGTTAGCTTGTGACTCCTTGGGCAAGTTAACTTTTGACCTCTTGTATAGGTCAAAAGTGTGCTTGTTTGGAAGGAATGAGAACCCTTGATTAAATCTCATTTTTCATTCTTATTCGTTGATGAGAATCCATGATCCATGCCTCCCATTTCTTCCATCATTGACTGTTGATTAGCTTTTGCAATCTCAACCCTTCATTTTTCATTTGCTTTCCTATAACTAGTTTGCTATTTGGAGACAAATGGATCCATCATCCATCTTTTTTCAAAGCAAACTTATGTTGTTGAAATCACTCACACTCACACTCATCTTTGCACACATTTAGCATTTTTGAGTTTAAATTAGTTGCATAATAGCTTAGCTTCCATTAATGGCTTCCATGCATCCATTTAGCTAAATAAATAATTAGAGTTTGAATCTTTTAGTTTAATCTCATTTAGATTAGCTTAGCAATTGCATATCTACATCTTTTAGCATAAAATCATGGTAGATTAAATCTTGCATCATGCTCAATTTATCATAAATCATGTTTTCATTCACATCTCACAACTGTTTCATCAATTCTCTTTAATAGAATTGATTGAAACAAGCTCACTAATCACATGATTGGGAAAGGGTCGTTGTTCTACATCAACATGACACCAATTCTAAAACGGGATAAGTTTTAAATGGGTTAGAGTAGACATTTAAATGCTTTCACAATTCATAATGTTTAGTTTCAATAAATTTTTAGCTTAATTTTCATTTGAATGATATTGTTTAAGATTGAGTATTAGTGGCTACGTTATGCTTCGATTCTTCATGGATCAAGTGTAATCGGCCCAGACTAATATCCTCGGTCGACAAGTCTATTCCTTGCACTATTTATTGTGTTATCATTTATTTTGTAGCTTATAACATGGTATCAAAGCTTCGGTGAGCTAGGGTAGAACTTTTAGTTTCTATTTTTTGAGAGATTTGGGAGGTAATCACTTGTCATGTGTATTTTTTGATAACCTAGTATACTTTTATCTTACATCCTTAAATGATCTAGAAATATTTCTTTATACTTAGGTTATGTAGTCGATGTTTATTTCTCTTTATAGGCTAAATCCTTTATATGCTCTAATTTTATGTTGTAAACCTAGTTGCAAGCCAATGAAGTTTCTCTAGAGGTTTCCCACTTGTAGACACTAATTGAGCACTAGATGAACACCCCTTATATTTTATTGTTTGTCATCCAGTTGCAATGATAGTTTTCATTTAATGCATGGCTCTCATGGGTCCCAAGGATCTCTCAATACCCATGTCATTAGGATTCATTTGTTGGGACCCATCTTTTCATTCACCTAAGCTACACTTATGGCGGTGTCTTTCTCTCTTTTGGGATTTTTTTTTCCTATGGGTTTTCTCCTTTCCTCATTTATGAGATATCTTCATGTACATGGGTACCTCATCATGTCTAATCATCAAGACCCATTTATGTTTCCTCTTAAGTTGCACTTATGGGGGGTGTTGGTGCAATATTTTATTCATCTTGGATATGTTATATCTTAAGTATAACATTGTCATGTTTATTAAGTTTACTTAGTATAATAGGATATTTAATTATTTTATCCTATATAGCCAATAATAATATGTGTATACTTTGAATTGAGGTACACAAGTGCCACCACTACCTCATCATTCCCTGATTAACAATAGTTAGGTTACACCTTTTATTAGTTAAGGGCATCTTTATCTCAGTTAGAATGAGTTAACACGTTGCTTGATTAGAAATTATTAAGAGTTAACTCATACCTCTTGGATTTTTTATCTCCTTGATTCATGCATGCAGGAGACCTATATATGTATCCTCATCTTTCTTGTTAATCAATTCATGTCAATGTGATTTTTTTAATGTTATTTTGGATTTTAAGCATTTATATTTCTCTCTTAGGAAACTAATTTTTATATGCTATTTTGATTTCAAACATCTATATTTATAATTTCATAATTTTTTTCCTTGCACTAGTTTTTGGGTTATCATCTATTTTTTGGATTGTAAAACTCTATTGATCAAATATTATGCTCATCAAAACGTATTTTTTTATGATGAAAATTGTGTTTCTATATTAAAATTAACACATCACATAAAATATGAGTAGAATAGAATCACACCCTTGAGAGTCTATGTTAGAAAACAAAAAAAATAAAATAGACATACCACTAAGTAGTAAGACCTATACTAGTTAGAGGAGGAGGTTTTTTATTAACAAGAGGTTTTCCTTAGCCATTTGAGGGATCATATCCATTAGGAATGGGCTCCCAATGATGACATCCTTTTTTTTATCTTTTTCTTCATCTAAATCAACAAGATCTATGTAAATATGTGAAATAGAAAGGTCCAACTGAAGGAACTTCCGACTATCATTCCAACCAAGGAGGGCATGATCACAATAAGAAGCAAAGACTTCACATGTGGAAAGGGAGACCAATAATAGCATGGGTGTTAAGAGGATCCTTGGGGCCCATGAGATCCATGTCTTGAACACTATTTTTATTTCCATTGTTATGATAAGGTGACTTTAACATTGTAGTCCTATATCATTTATATGTCTCCACTTTCTTTGGAATGTGTTTTAGGGGATATGAGAGAAATTCATTAAGTTTTCACATGTTGTAATAATATTTTAAAGAGAGGATTTAATGTTGGTGGAGGTTACACATCAAAAATGGATAAGGCATCTTTCCTAGGAATCCACTTTGGTAATTTGAAAGGGAATGGATGGGGTGCCCAAGATTGGAGAATAAAAGGTGTCTATTGGTGTACCATCAGGGAGCAGTAAGGTCATCAAAGCATCTGAAAAGTCAATAGTTGGATAGGTTATGGGCTAGGCACCCATGTTAGAGTCTTGTAATTTCCATTTAATATTTTATTATATCTTTTGTTTGTCCAAGAATGGAGTGTGGATTTTTGCAAGTAGTTTTGTACCTCTTGTTTTGGTTTACCATTTGTGGTTTTACCTCCCATAAGTTCTATAAATTGGAACCATTGGATGGTAGTTTTATGTTGAGTTCTTGTAGGTAATAGGGTGTTGATGGGTTTACCAAAGATCAGTAGTGGAGTGTATTATTATGTACTCTCATTTAAATATTAAATATATACTTTCCTTTTTTTCTCATGTGGAATTTTTTTTCTGAAAAAGGTTTCTCCATGTAAACTTAGTGTCACATTTTGTTTTCTATTTTTTGTTAGTGTAAATAGTGTCATTAAATAACTAGTTGTCATTACTTTCTAGTTTGACCTATTCACATTTTCTTAAGTTTACTTAGGCTATTCTAGAGTTTTATCTCACCTCATGTGGTTGAGACAAGTGTCCTCACTTTGTGAGACACCTCTTGCATGGTCACTTGCCACTCACAAGAACACTTGTCATGTGAGTTAACAAGTGTTTCATCATTGAAGAGTTAGTTAGTCATTGTGTTCTCATAGATTCAATCTAGTTTCATCTGTAGATTTGATAATCTTTATGAGATTTTTTTTTGAAAACTTAAGCGCATGCAATAAGTGGTTTTCTATGTTTTTTATTTTAATATGATCTCTCTAAATTATTCCTCACTGTAGAAACAAGCCTAGGCATTAAAGGCCATTGGCAATAGCCATCGACTTCTCTAAAAGTTTGGCATCACATTCCAAGTCGGGTTTCTCATTACAAACCAGCGACGTTGTGGAGATAGACAACAAAAAACTCTACACAGATCGGTGCCCATAGTCATTCTCTTCGTGAAATCACCCACTCCGTTGGAACTAGCATTGGCGTCATCAGCTTGAATTCAGGCATGTGGCTGCTGACATACTCATGTATTAATTTTGATGCCCTCAAGAACAAGGAGGCTCCTCCATTGGACAAGGACGTCACCTTCATGGAATGGGCGACAACCAGCGCCTCCCTAATCGTCAATCTGCACAGGCTTATCTTCTAGAAACAATGAATTCGTGGCCTAAGGTGAAGCATGGATAAATTTTGGTCCTTTGAGGGGCGTTTGATGTGGAAAAGAGGAGCAACATGGGATTTTGGGTGGCATAGTTGATGTCGCATGGAATTTTGGGTGGCATGGAAGTTGTTGTTGTGTGGGAGGGAATAGGCCACATATGGATAAGACCCTTTGAAGCATCTACACCAAAATTTAAACTTGATCTCCTCAGCTACTGTGCCATCTAAAATTCTCCAATGGCCATCATTCTCTAACCGCATCCCATATATGTAGTAGATCTTTGTAGGCGGCTTCTATATTATCATAGGTCGATCTGCATTTCATTCTCTATTAAAGAACGTGTTGCCACTTCTCTAATGTTGTAAAATTACATCACAACCCCTAATGTTTTATTACCTTTATAGCTATGTATTACTTTGTTGATATGTGGCAACACATTTCTATTTTAAGCATTTGTTTCCTTGGGACTCTTCTTAGGATCCTTGGAAACATTATTCTTTTAAGGGAGAGGGGTTAGTAGTTGTGTAGTGTTCAATACTCGTGCAGTCAATTGTGATTATAATACCCAGTCTTACCACATATTTATACTATGTATTTCTTCATAGGATAATTCTAATCTAGATTCAGACTCCTCAAAATGCCTTAGTCAGCATGTAAGAGCCCACATCCACTTGGACTCCATCTTCATGCTGCTAGTTGGGTTAATCTCCTCACTTCGTGGCTTTCTCTCCAAAAGAATCGGTCAAACCTCCTATTAACTTAGCGATTGATGCAGGAGCATCTGGGTTCACATGCAATCCTATAGGAAAAATTTAAGCTCATTTCTGAATTTAATGATAGATGATTTGAAGTCAGCTTTCAGTCTCCCCGGTAAAGTACTGTATCGTATTGTTTGCTATAGTCTCTGTAATCATTTCTTTCAATAACACATTTTTTCGGGATACAATCATAGTTGTGCTAATCTTAATTTCAAAGTTTGATGCACCAATAATATGCAAATGTGGCACACGTTACATCTATTATGGCATATTGGTCAATATGTATCAAGCAATTGGGATAGCTCATGATATTCTACCTTAAAGTAGACATAAATAAATGGTGATTAAGGCAATGGCCTCGAGAAAAGGGAACGCCTCTACTCAGACCGATGTGGTTGCGTAACAAAAGGAAGATGAATAGTTAATAAACGATAAAAATATATTTGATATGGCATGATGGAAAATTTATATGAGTTTCTTCCTTTATAATTTTAATTGGTTGTTTTCAAGATCATCGAATGAGTATGTTTATCATATTTGGGTCTAATTCATGTATTTGCAGCAGTGGGACGTTTCACCTTCCCATTTCAATAGATCATTATTTTAGGCCAGTATGGCAATTGAGAGAAGATGGTAAGGGAGGGAAGCGGTCAGAGGAGATAAGGAGGTTGTGGGGAAGAGAATGAGTGTTTGAATTCCCCCCTTACTGGTACCATGAAGATATTTAAGTCTGAAGCGATACAAATGCATATGCAGATTAAAATCCAAGTAGAGTATTGTGTACAGAGGCACGCAGGATGGAGATAAAGCGGTGGGTTGAGGAGATAATGGCCACAACATATGTGAACAAGAGGCCACATTAGAGGTTGTAAAGAAAGAGCTGGCAAGAGTAAGAGACATCCTTTGGGCCATTCCATATGCCAATCGACCTATCTTATGAGGTGGGGAGAATATGGATTGTTTACCTGCGATGGAAGGAGATTAATTTGCATTAATTCTTGTGAATGGAAAGAGTGTGGACATACAAGGATAGGTAGCATAAAAGAAAGGAGCATGCAAATTAAAGAGAATGAAATCTACATTGTGAATAAACTTTGAGGAGGTAGATTAAGTGAAAATGCAACATGAATGAGGAATATGGAGCACAAGATTCCTGCGAAGCCATAGAAGGAGGAATAATGAGGAGGAATTGGTGGGCAGGAAAAGGGATAGTGTATGCTTGGTTGAGGGGATTCAAAGACATCAAAACCCATGAGATAGTATGAGTTGTATGTAGACAGAGTTGAGGAAGAAGGAAGTTGTGAGGGATGGAGGATTAGAGATGTGCTAGGTTTGAAACAAATGCAGATAGTATGGACATGGAATGAAGAAAGGAAGCTGAAGGTTGCGCAGATGGTGTGGAATGTGAGAAGACAGTGTGGAGAAGATACAGGGCAGGACAGAATTAAATGAAAAGAGCTACAGGTTAGTAGATGGGAAGTGGCATGAGGTAAAGAGTGGTTGCCCGAAGGTGGTGTCAAGGGAAACATAGCCGTCAGACAGTGAGTGTATACCTGCAGGTTATGGTTCTTAATGCAAAGCAAGGAGGCGACAAAAGAAATTTCGAGGAGAATATAGAGGATGACAAGAGGATGTTGTCTGGAAGTTATTTTGTAATGTTTCTTTCATGAAATCTAAGCAATAAAATAATCTATTACTTTTGAATTTGAGTTTATTATTGTATGTAATCATGCAATTGATTAAAATCAACACAGATTATTGTTGATTTTTAGTTAATCAGCATTGAGTCTATTGTAATCTGGAATTTGGGGAGTCGTGTGTGAGAGTTCTTTTTCTGTCTTCATCAGCGATGCTTTCTCAACAGCTCTCATATCATTAACTGCTATTTACTAGTATTTAAGTTACTAAAATTTTATGTAACTATACATGTTATTGAAATTTTTAATAGCTAGTAGTTAATACTAGTAGTTTAGATTAGTCATAATAGCTTATAAAAGGGGGAGTCTTTTTCATTTTTTCATAACTTTCAAACAATAAGTCAAAATTTTAATTATGAATAGTTGACGAAAAGTTTTCTCCATTCTAGAGACTTTTAATATTCCTAATATATAATTTTAACATAAAGATTGAATAACGGATTGGATTCAATGAGCAAAAATACATGAACACAAAGGTCTCTTTGTGATAATGATAAACTTCAAAATTTCATCCACATATATGATATATCAATTACAACCCATAAGACTAGTCCGAAATGATATACAATACTACCACAAATCAAAAAATGCTACTAACTTCCTTACAAATCTTTTGAAGCTCAGATGCAATCCCTGAGTGAGAATTCCCTCAAGAACCAAAGGGCCTACGGCCACTAATCCTAGTGAACACTGGTTTTTTGTCCAATGAACATAAAACCCTATGGGTTTTCATCCATATAATGAATTAGAACACAAGTGTCCCGAAATATAGAAGAATGACATAATAATTCAATGCCCATTACAATAATTGCTCTCTATATTTGTATGCTAGAAATTTCCTTCAAGGAGCAGGTCAGCCTTGAGCCAAAATGGCACGAAAGCCCTGAACTTGAATTTCACATGCTACACTAGGTCGGCCTTAAGGCCAAGGTAGATTCTTTTGGAATTAGTGTACCACCTTGCAGACCTATCCACATGCTCCCCTGGCCCTTTCATTCTTCCCAAAACTTTGTAATTGATGTCGCATGATCCTGAGGTGTATTATCCATTATGCCTGCTGAAGTACGTGCCAATTGCCTAACACAGTCATCTTCTAACTACAATATTTTTTTTGTACCTCATCCATTTTTCTCGATATTTGGATATGATGTGCAGGTGTCATAGTAGATGCTATATTCCAAACCACAAATTAGAATGTGCTCTTGTAGAGGAATGTGGAGGAATTCTAGGAAGTGATTCTACTTTGGTACAACCAGCCTAGACTGGTGACTTCCTGATAGCAATATCTTTCTGATATATGATCCATTTTCCATGAGCTTTGTATATGATGTATGGTCATCATTACAAATTCTATGTTCCAAACCGCAAGTCAGGAGGGTGTTATGTGATGAAATGTGATAGTATTTCTGAATCCCACTCTGCAACTATCTTTCCACAAAAAAAAAAGGAACATGACAAATCCTCCCCTCCTAAAATTACTTGTCCTCAAGCAATGCAAAATTGGATGCTCTATAATTTCAGGCCCTTCTCAGGTCACATCTTCAATGGGAAAATTCTTCCAATGGACAAGATACTCAGTTATATTTTCATTCCTTAGATTTTTGACCCTAGTTTCAATCACAACTTCAAGAATAAGGATGATTTTTCCCTCATCATTTAGTAGTGGTAACTCAATAGCAAGAATTATATGCAATCCCAAAGCCTTATTTAGAAATGAATCATGGAATATGTTGTGTATTTTTCTATCTTTCATAAGTCCCACTTTATAAGCGACTTCTCCAACCCTTTGAGTTATCTTGTATGGCCCATAAAACTTAGGCTTGAGCTTTTTTGCCCCTCCTTTCTTGACGAAAGATTGTCTATAGGGCTACAAACTTATGAATACCAATCCTATGCACTTCCTATCTGCATTCATATTTTTCTATTTCTAGGCAACTTACAAATGATCCTTGAGAGTTCTCAAAATATCTTGAATTTGATTTACCAAATTTCTCGTTATCAGAACTCTACTGTTTGTGAGGAATAACTCTACAAAGGTTAAGGCATCATATCCATAGAGTTCCTTAAATGGATACATTCCAATGGAAATGTGATGATTTGTGTTGTAGCAATACTATCCTAAGTGTATCCATTTGATCCAAGCTACTTGTTGACTAGTGGCATAATTCCTCAAGTATCCTTCTAGCCACTTGTTTAGAATTTTAGTTTTCCCATCAATTTGTGGATGATAGCTTGTACTATGAGTGAGCTTGGTGCCTATCAGATGGAATAATTCCTTCCAAAATGTACTAAGGAACCAGTTGTCTCTGTCGTTGGCAATGCTCTTGGGTAGTCCATGTAACTAGAAAACTCCTTTGAAGAATAAATCTACAACTTGCATAGCTTTATACTCACTAGAGATGGCAAATAAATGAGCATAGTTAGTCAATCTATCAACTACAACACATATGTAGTCTTTCTCTTGCACCTTGGCCAATCCGGTAATGAAATCCATGGAAATACCTTCCCATTTGTGTTCTGGAATGAGAAGAGGTTGTAGCAATCCAGCCAAAAACTCTTTCTCTCCTTTGTTTTGCTAACATGTGTTTCTTTCTCTGATATGTGTGAGAACATCCTCCTTGAGTCCATTCCAAGAGAACCTTTCTCTGATCTACTAGTAAGTTTTGTAGAATCCAAGATGCCCTGCTATGGGTGCATTATGATAGGCTTCAAGTATCTTCTCTTTCACTTTGGATCTAGGAACTAGAAACACTCTATTCTTGGATAGAATCAAACCTTCTAATACCACATATCAGTCATCCTTTTTCGCACCTTCCATAATCCCGGTAGCAAAAGGATCTTTGGTATATTCCTCCATGATTGAATCCTTCCAGTATGTTGATGTGATGGTACATGACATAGAGTAGGTCTCCTAGAGATTGCATCCACCAAAATATTATGTTTTCCTATGAAATAATTCAATATCAAAATCGTATTCTTGAAGTTTACTTACCCATTTATGTTGCTTATCATTAAAATTTTGATGGCTCGATAAGAACTTTAGGTTGTGATATGATTTGACCATAAATATTTTGCACACTAGGTATTGACAAAACTTCTCCAGGGCATGCATTACGGAAATCATCTCTTTGTCATAAGTGGAGCATCCTCTTTCATTGGCTCTCAACTTCCTACTTTCAAATCCTATGGGGTGTCCTTTCTGGGAGAGAACAACTCCAATTCCTTCATCGGAAGCGTCACATTCTACAAAAAATGGAAGTGAAAAATTAGGGATTGCAAGAACTATACAAGAACTTATCACCTCTTTTATCTTCTCAAAGGTTATGTATGCTTCCTCTATCTATTCAAAGGATCCTTTAGTTAGATTGGTGAGAGGTGTTGCAAACTAAGAAAATCCCCTGACGAACCTCTGGTAATAGGTACATGGCCCAAAAAAGCCTCTTAGTCAAGAAAAGTTTGTGGGAGTTGGCCAATCTAGAATGGATTGGATATTTTTTTGATCAACCTGGACTCCTTTAGCACTTATGACATGTCCTATGTATAATATCTCTGTTGACCCAAACTCACATTTGGACATCTTTGCAAAGAGGGACTGTTGTCCTAGAATCCCCAAGACTATATCCAAATGTTCTTCGCATGTTTCGTTAGAGATCATAATATCATAAAAAAACAACACAAACTTCCTCAAGTTCTTACCAAAAACATGATTCATGCACGATTGGAAAGTTTCTAGAGCATTAGTGAGACCAAAGGGCATAACTATGAACTCAAAATTCCCATAGTGACACCAAAAATCAATATTCTATACATCTTCTTCCCTCATGCAAATTTGGTGGTATCTAAACCTCACATCAATCTTTTAGAAGTATACCACACCATGTAGCTCATCTATCTATGGTATGGGGTATTGGTTCTTAATGGTCTTCTTTTTCAATTCCCAATAGTTTATGCACATCCATAAGGTTCCATCCTTCTTCTTTACTAGCACCACAAAAGATGTAATATTGGTCTGATGAAGCCCATATCCAACAACTCCTTTATTGTTTTCTCTATCTCCTTATACATTTGGGGATGGCGGAAAGGAGTGGTCATAACTGGCTTTGATATCAGTTCAATTTTTATGATATGATGGAAGCTTTTATCTAATGGAAATCTAGGAGGCATATCACTAAAAACCAAACTATGCTTATCCAAAATATTTTGTATATCAATATGAACTTGATCATAATTCTTACCTTCATAAAAATATTTTGAAATCACCAAACAACTAGTGGTCCAAGCAACTTGGTTCTTCCAGAAAATCCTTTCCATTCTCCTAGTTGATACTACTTGCGAACCTCCATTAGCCATTCCATTTAGAACCACATCCTTCCTATTGGCTTTGAACTTGATTTCCATTGTCTGGTAGTTTTTAGTATACTCGCTCAATGAATGTAGCCACATTACACCCAAAATTGCATCAATTTCACCCACACCAATAATATAGAATTCATCACATACCTTATGATCTCCAAATGATATGTCTAGCTTCTAGACTTTCTCCTTGCAAGGTAAGTTATACCCATCCACCATAGTGATAGTGAAGCCTTCAAAATTTTCCATATTTAGCCTTCTTCTCTTCACAAGTCCTTCATCAATGAAGTTATGGGTAGCTCCTCCATCAATCAAAATAGTCACTCTATCCAGAAGGGACTCCCCAAACCTTGAAAGAGTGGTATCCATGTGCACTAGATAGATATGCTAGTATATTGCCATTGTCTTGCTCCTTATCTTCCTCCCCTAGAAGGGTGTCTCCCATATCATGAAACTCTTTGGACCCATATGATTCTAATTCTTTGTCAAAAAGGAATTTTATATAGTGAACTATCCCCTTACCAAGTCATTTGTGTCCCGAAACCCATGGCTCTCTACAAGACAAACAAAGTTTCTTCCTCCAGAGCTCATTCCTAGACTCTTCATTGACCTTCCTTTCCAAATTAGGAGTTGCATAGTTGGGTGCAGATGTCAGAGCATGTAGTGGTCTTTTTTGAAAATTGCCCTTTTGGTGCCATGTATTGGGTTTAGGAGGGTGAAAGAACAAATTCTTCATAATGGATGGCTCAAGGGTTAGAACCCTTCTAATATCCTCTTAAAAAGAGATTGGTGCAAATTATTTCACAAATCCCTTAAGAGGTTCAATGAGCCCTATAATGAAGAGATGCACAATCCACTTTTTTGATAATTCGGACACCATCACCACCACTTTTTGAAACTCCATTATGTAATAATCCACTGAGTGATGTTATTTGATCATGGCCAACTTGTTGAAACATTCTTCTTCATCCTTCAACTCAAAACCTTCAAGAATTCTCTTTTTGAATTCATCAAATTTGTGTATTCGATCATGGCCTTGAGTGGTATGGCCATGAAACCACCATTCATAGGCTTCCCCTTCGAGATGCAAAGAGATGAATTGAATCACATCTTTCTCTGTCATAAGATTAGGCAAGAAATAAGTTTCCATATTTTGTAACCATGGTCTGGCTAAGATATTATTACTCCCATCAAAACAAGTTGCAACAAGTTTTCCCAACTTATGCTTCAGATCCTTGCTTTTGTATAACCCTTTCTTATGTGGCTCACTCTTCCTTGCAAATTCTATGTAGTCAGCATAAGAAATCTCCAATTTGATTTCTTCTGGTAAGTATTGGTACTCACCATGCCATCTATGAATGGTTTTCGGATTGAAGGCACTGGTGTTTGTTGGTTCACTTCTCTCTTGTTTGATTTTTGAAAAGAATATGTTCCTTGGGGTCTCTAACGGAGTATTATTCACTACATCATTACTTCCAACATTTTTTGATGAGGTCTCACCCTTCTGACCGTTGTGATTTGAATTTCCACCTAACATATTTTCTACCAAAACTTTCAATGCATCGCTTGTCTTTGCTAGGGTTGCAAGCATATCCCTCAAACCTCTTGTAATCTCATGAATTTCGATAATTATTTTCTTAAATATTTCTTCATCTTTTTACATCTTCCTTTTCTTTAGGTTTGAATTTCCTTCTTGATCCAATTTCTTTAGTTCTCTCCTCTGGTACCTAATGTCCCTTTCACTCAACATCAATCATTAGGAAGATGTATTCTATCAGTTGAGGATCGGAACAGATTTGTGAGTGACTTTTGTGAGAAGCAGTACTTCTTATTCAGAGCTTCATTGGAACTAAACCCTGCACACATAAGGTGTATTCTATTAGTTCATACTCTTAGTAGTGAGCCATAAATTTTGTATCTTGGCGGTTAGCCATATTTTGTATTCAGGCTGTGAGCCTTTCAAGGACAATGAGTCCTGGCAGTGAGCCATGTAATATCTTGTATATGGATATAATATATTGTGAGTTAATCCTCACCATGGTTGTTCATGTGTGATGATGGATTGTCTTGTTTCCATGTCCTCTCTTGTTGATTCAGTCAGATATGTGATTATGTTTAGATGGGTTTTATTTGAATGGTTGTATGGAATACTGATTCACCCCCCCTCTCAGTATTCTGGATATTCAACAATTGGTATCAGAGCTTGGTTCCTCTGAAGGAGACTAACAGCTTGAGGAAGGTCCTAGAATTTGAATATAAGAAATTTTTTCCTCCGGAAGTGATCTTTGTTGGTCATTCAAAAAAAATTAAAGGTCTAAAGAATAAGTTGAAGGAAGTGAATGATTGCATCAAGAATCTGATGAGTAGATATGAAGAATCCTATGATCAATTGAGAAGGGAACATGAAGATATCATTCGTCTGCTACAACAATTGGAAGAAAAGAAAAGAATTTAAGATTGTCAAAAATTTGAAATTCAAGAGAAGATGGATGAATGTATCAAGCTCAAGCAAGAAATGGAAATTTTGAGATCAGACTTGGGAAAGGAAAAAATATTTGAGGATAAATTCAAGGTAAGCTCTACAATGCTTGATGATTTGATTATTTCTCAGAGGCCTACAATGGATAGAAGAGGTTTAGGGTTTGAAGAAGGATAGTTTTCAAAAATGAAGCAACCTCCTCACAAGAAGACTCGATGAAAATATGGACATATCAAGGACTTAAGAATCAATTCCGGAAGGACTCCCATTAGACAACCTAATGCTCAAAGGCATTTATCTTTTAATGATGTATGTTATTCCTACAATAAATTTGGACATAGGGCAAAGAACTGCAAAAGAAGAATGAAGGATACTTTATCATTCTCCAGCAAATGTTTTAAGTGCAAGAAGTTTGGCCACAAGGGTAATCAGTGTGAATATATTTTGAATAAAAGGAAGTATGGAAGGAATAATGTTATTTGTCATGAATATAGTAATCCGAAACGATCAGTTAGAGATTGCAAAAATAGAAGGATAAAAAATATCCATATGGAAAAGAGGCATAATTATAGATCCGGAAGAAGTAAGGAAAGAGATGAAAATAATTTGGAAGAAAGAAGGAGAATTCAAGGAGCTAAATCAGATGCATCAGTTTTATCTATGTTGTCCTCTGGTGCAAATATGCCCGTCAAATTTTGAGTTAGGCAGTGCCTAAGGGGGAGCAATTATTAGAAAATTTAATAAACTTCTCATCGATACTTCTCACATCATGACAAAAGCATATTTAATGTGGTAATCAATTCAAGGAATTTTTCAATCGCATGTGTGAAGAATGATTTTTTGTAGAATTTGAAAGGATGGAAGTGCACTCAAATTTTGAGGTGATCTACCTACAATTTGGAGCATTTATTGTAGAAGCATTCATAATGAAAGAAATAAATTCAGATGTATCTAGGAAATCACATTCAAAAGCAATTTTCAAAAATGGAGAAGTGTGCAAAGGAAGTTGGAAGAAACCAGAGCAATTCAAGGTTTAGGGGTTGGTAGAGAAAGGAGAAATTGAAGTGGATTCAAAGTGTGCTTCAAAAGCTAGACGTCTAATCTTGTTCTTCATTGTCAATTACAGAGGTATTCTCTTGAATAATCTTTTGATTTTATGCAATGGATAATTCAAAGGTTGTGAATATTTTGGATAAATCACAAGTCAAATTGAAGAGATATTTGAAGAATTTGTTGGAAGAATCCGTTGGTGCATTCTCTAGCATTCCCCCTAGAGTGTTACCCACTGAAGATGTCTATGCATACATTTATAGTAGAATTGAGGAAATGTCACTAATTCGGTTAAGTATTCTATGGAAGAATGAATTGGAAGAAAATCATGATGCATATAGAATCTTAGTTGAGAAGAAGTTGGATGTATGGCGGAAAGCCCCTCTATTTGAATTTGACAAGAAACATATTCATATGATTTTGAGTAGAATTCATGATGAATCAATGTGGATTGATGAAGCTCACTTGATAACCAAAGATGCAATAAGAGATATAACTAGTTTGTGTTCCTCTGGACTAGTTCCTAGATGAAAGTATATGAGTGAACAAGAGATAATTGAGATGACTAGTGTGACTCTCGATGGTAAAGAACTTGTTTTGAGAACAATTGAAGATCTAGTCATTCGGTATGTTGTGATGGTTATTGGTCACAAAGCTTGTTTACGTAGCAATGACCACACTGTTTCTACTGTTGTTGTTTACACTGCTATTCATATGGTTAAGAGTGGTATGGATTATGACCTATGTGAGCTACTTCAAATACATATTTTGAAGAACTAGAAGGAAATCAAGAAGAGCAAGAAAAATACATTATGATATGGAAATTTTATTTTCTACTTACTCTTTTACTTCATGAAAGAGTTACCGGTAATTGATAGGATAGAATGGACAAGTGCACAACCTATTGCTCATCAGATCAGGAATTTCATAATAAACCTTGGTGTTTGGATGCTCAAGAGACTGCTCTTGTTGCATTCTTTGGAAAATTTTAGATGAGGATGAATAAAAGAACAAGGATTCCAAAAAATGTGACTAAGAGGTACTCTGGAAATATTAATTTCCTAGTACAGATTTTTGTTATATGGAAGCAATTGAATTAGATAGGTGTGGATATATAAACTAGATTATGAAGCGACTAAGGCTGAGATTGATCATTATGCAAAAATACTCTTAGATAGCTCCAAGAATCCCAATGAAGAAGAAATTTCTATAGCCTTCGACAGTGCAACCGGAACAGGAAAGAAGAGAAAAGGTATTGTTATCAAGCAAGAAACTACAAAAGAAAGTGAATCAAAGAAAGCTCAACATGAGAATGAAAGCATAAGAATTCAAGGAGCTTTAAAGGAACTGAAAAAGGTATTCCCCGGTGCTAACTTCTATTCATCTATGTCAATTATGGAAAATCTTAGAAGCATGATTAACTCTCTGAAAGCATATATCTCCGGATTAGAAGTACAATCTAGAATTAGGTATGCGGAAGAAAATTTAGAAGATATCAAGAAGAAATGTGTAGATGCACATCACAAGGTGGTGAAGGAATTGAAGGATGTACAGGTTTGTGAGGAAGAAGCTCAGGAATTACTTTATTTTTGTTTGAATTGGTCAAACAATACACTAAATATAAGAGATGAGATAAGGAAGAGTGAAAGTCGGATGAGTACTCAAGCAGATTTGTACATTTTGGAAGATGATAGAAATAATCAGAGATGGTCCTACCTTGTGTAGCTTTAGGACAAATTCTTTTCTCTAAGGAATCAAAGAATAAAATCAATTAAGCAGTTTGTGACTCTTAGAGATATGGTAAAACTCTGGCATATCCCCATATCTAGTGCTCTTGACAGTATTGGTGGTCTATCAGAAGTTGATCTCAGTCTCAATACTTTGGTAGATGGTATAGAGTCTTTGAATAAGCTTGGACTAGTATACAAGACTCTTGTAAGTGTAAAAGAAGCATGGGAAGAAGACAAAGCTTCATGGAAGGATATCCTGAAGAATCTCAAAGGTTCCTCCTCTTCAGGTTAATACATTCCTTTTGTGCATACCATTCTTCTAGTCAATTTTTGATGTACATATTTCGGACCCCTATATGTCCTTTGCTATTGATGTCAAAGGGGGGGAGATAGAGAGATAGTCAAAGGAAAAACATTTTTTTTGTAAAGAACAATTTTGGAAGGGGGGGTATTCAGTTGCCTTCTATTGGTATAAAAATGTTTTTGATATAAATGTTGCCATCAATGCCAAAGGGGGAGATTGTTGGAAATATGGAGTCATGCAACATGAGCATGAAGTGTATATGGATTGATCTAGTTGTTCCTGTGTTGTCATTCATGTCAACATGGTGACAACTGTATGGGAAGCTTATTTGGTACATCGGAAGCTAATCTCTATCGGAAGTGTTATTTACTGTTAAACCGGTGTGTTGGTTCTTGAGTCTGGAATTCACTGAAAGAAAAGATATGACTCTGATATCTTAACCATTTTATCATGTCTCATTCAAACAACTATATCCTGGATCTTGAGAAGTTTTGTGTTGAGAGAATAAAGTTATCATTGACAGAGTCTAACTCTATACTCTACAGTTGTTTCTCTGCTCTGCATATCTGTGGGAGACTCTGTATTTTCTTAAGGAGAGCATTCTAATGTTGTGGCTCTAATGGTAGTCTCTATGATGGTAATTTGATGAGAAACTGATGTGATATCAGACCCAAAAGGTGTTTGATTTGAGAAGTGTATGTTGGTTTGGATTTTTTGTGTTTAGGTCCTAGTCTTGGTCGACCTAACATATGGCATGCATTAAGAAGAATAGTTATACTTTGCGGATATTTTCTATAGATCTATACCAACTTGATATGATGCACTACAGGGATAAAAAAAATTTAAATCATATATGGTGCCGACAAGAGTGTTTTTTATTGTTTTATTTTCATATAATTAGGCTAACCTAATTGATGAATGAGATATACTTGTATATATATAAGATTATTTGAAGGATGGTGGTGTGTGTGTGAGGAGAAAGAGAAAAGGTGTGAATATGGGAAGGAGAAGGAAGAGAGGCATGGTGATGTGTGAAAAGGACTAAGGGATGTTTGAATATGTGAGCCTAAATGATTTATTAGTTGAGGATCAGAACATATTTGTGAATGACTGTTGTGAGAAGCAGTACTTATTCAGAGCTTCATTAGAACTAAACCCTGCACACAAAAGGTGTATTCTATTAGTTCATACTCTTGGAAGTGAGCCATAACTTTTGTATCTTGGAGGTTATCCATATTTTGTATTCAAGTTGTGATTCTTTCAAGGATAGTGAGTCTTGGGAGTGAGCCATGTAATATCTTGTATCCAGATATAATATATTGTGAGTTAATCCTCACCGTGGATTTTCCATGTAAAGATCCTGGTGTTCATGTGTGATGATTCATTGTCTTGTTTCCATGTTCTCTCTTGTTGATTCAGTCAAATATGTGATTATGTTTAGATGGGTTTTATTTGAATGGTTTTATGGAATACCGATTCACCCCCCCCCTCTCAATATTATGGATATTCAACATAATTCCATTCCTATTAAAACAATTGACTCCCTATAATTATATATGCTAACAATTTCCTTCAAGGAATAGGTCATCCTTGAGCCAAAATGGTGCCAAAGCCCAAAATTTGAATTTCATAGGCTACACTAAGTTGGCCTTAAGGCCAAGGTAGATTCTTTTGGAATTAGTGTGCCACCCTATGGACCTATCCACACGCTCTCTTGGCCCTTTCCTTCTTCCTAAAACTTCGTAATTGATCTCGCATGATCTAGAGGTGTCTTATCCATTATGCATGTTGAAGTAGGTGCTAGTTGCCCGACACAATCATATTCTGATAGCAATATCTTTCTGGAACCTAATCCATTTCCCCTGAGATTTGGATATGATGTGCAGGTGTCAATGTAGATGTTATGTTCCAAACCGCAAGTTGGAATGTGCTCCTACAAAGGAATACAGAGGAATTATCGAAAGTGATTCTACTTCGGTATAGTGAACCTAGACTGGAGGCCTCCTGATAGTGATATATTTTTGGTATATGATCCATTTTCCATGAGCTTTGGATATGATGTGTGATCTTCATTGTAGATGATATGTTCCAAACTATTAGTCAGGAGGGTGTTCTATGATGAAATGTAGTAATGATTTTTGAATCCCACCCTGTAACTATCTTTTTGAACAAAGGGACATGACAAGAATTTAGCATTGAGACAATGTTAAAAATGTGTTGTTTAACACACATTTTATCTCCTCCTTTAAACATGACAACATTAAGTTTCTAAGTGAAAAATCAGACACATATGATTATTGTATCTTTTGATTAGCTACTCAAAATTGAGTATTGCTTTTGTGAAAGTGAATATCAATTTCCCATTTCATTGGAAATGATATAACACTCAATTATAAAGTGTCATTATTTGTAACATTGAATTTTTTATATGCACTCAAACATATAAAGTTCCAATTCAGGGGGGATCAAAATAATCAAGGGGGTAGTCATTTTCATCGTGCCTTGAGAAGTTTATGTTTATTTTGATTTATTTTGTGATTCTAAGTTTTTAACTCAAAAGAATGTGGGAATGATTGAAAAGATGATCAATTCACCCACACCATCAATTTCTAAATGAGAATTCAGAGGCACTTCACTGAGTGCATCTAGAGATTCCTTATAGAAAGACTTCATATCAGTTCTTTCATACATGTTCTACATCAGTCTTCACATGGATCATTTGAGCAACATTCAAAGAATTCATCATCATTTTATGGGGGCTACATAGTCTCTCTTCATTGTAGCATTTCTCATTTGGAGATGGGTTTTTATTTCCCACGAGGTTTCTCTCCCTTTCTCGGCTTTATGAGAAATTTGGATGTGAGAACCTAACATGGCATCATATCCGAGGCTCATCATCATTCATTCATTACTCCCTAATTTGTACCTAAGGGGGTGTTAGTATAAATAGTGTCATTAGATAACTATTTAAGTTGTCATCACTTTCTAGTTTGACCTATTCACATTTGCTTAATTTTACTTAGGCTATTCTAGAGTTTTTACTCACCTCATGTGGTTGAGACAATTGTTCTCACTTTGTGAGACACCTCTTGCATGGTCACTTTCCACTCACAAGAACACTTGTCATGTGAGTTAACAAGTGTTCTATCATTGAAGGGTTAGTCAGTCATTGTGTTTGACTTGACTACCTTCACCACCTTGCTTATATTATAGCAAGGTTATATTGTACATTTTACTAAACTTATTTATCAATCTCTTGATAATATGAATTAGGCTTATTAGTGTGCAAGTGATTTTGTGGAAGTTTTGGGTTTTTGCTTTATGATCTTGGAAATCATAAAAAAATATATATTGTGATGAGTGTTACAATCACATGTTTAAACCTGATTTGGTAATCTGATTTTAAGATCTAAACTCACTTGCATAAGTTCAAATTGTTATATTTTCTTCACCTTGCTTTCAACATTTGGTATTAGAGATAATGGTTTTGTTGAGAAGGGGGCACATTTCTCTTAAGTGTTGAATGTTTTTTTATTGTAGTGGGAGCTTTTGTCTTGTGGTATATTACATATTTGTGAAGAGGATTGTTTGCCATGGCTTTTACCTCTCACCAAGATTTTGAGAAATTAAATGGCACAAGCTATGAGATGTGGAAACTAAATATGGAGGATCTCCTTGAAGAGATATATCAGTGGTTACCATTTCCAGAAGAAAGTACCAATTGCAATGTCTGATGACGATTGGAAAAATTTAGACAAGAAGGCATGAGAAACCATATGGTTGTGTCTCATAGGTTCCATCATTTTGAATTTCTCCACAAAAGACACCACATACAAGTTGTAGAAGAGGATAGGTGATATATATCAAACTAAAAAAAATTCTAATAAGTTGTATCTCAAAAGATGGTTATATTCATTAAAAATGAAAGATGGTGATTTTATTGCAGAATATTTAAATGATTTTAATTTAATTATAAGTTACCTTGCATCAATATATGTTAAATTAAAAAATGAAGATAAATGTATCTTGTTTCTTTTTTCTTTGCTCAAACCTTGTGAAAATCTAATTGTTTACATAAGTAGTGATAATGCAGAGCCAAAGATGGATAGCATAATTTTCATACTTCTGTCAGAGGAGATGAGGAGAAATTCTATGAATTTTGGCTCCCAAGATGTCTTACATGTGTGAGGAAGGTACAAAGAGAAAGGTCCTAAAGGGGATAGAAAGAGGGATAAGTTTAAAGGATGTTCTAAGATCCTTAGAAAGAGTAAAGTGTTGGAATTGTGGAAAAACATGGCATGTGAAGGATTGTAAGAGAAAGAAAAATAATGTTGATTCCTCAATGGAAAATTCCTCTGATGATGATTCTAATCTTTTTTTTATTTCAGCTAACTTTGTTAGTAATGATGCTTGGCTTATTGATTCAATTTGCTCCTGCCACATGACTCCTCACAAGGAGTGGTTTACTAGCATATGATGGGGGAGATTTTTTCCTTGGTGATAACAACACTAAGAATATTATTGGTAAGGGAAAGGTAAATTTTTGTTTCATTGATAGGAGGATTAAATCTATTAATGATGTTTTGCATATTCCAAGACTTGAGAGAAATTTGCTTTCAGTATCCAAGTTGAATGATTCTTGAATGCATGTGACATTTTATAAGTCTAGTTGTAGGTTGGTAAGAGGGAGTTTGGTGATAACTAAAGGATCTCAGATAGAGAATTTGTTCAAGCTAAATGCCTCTAATTTACGTAACTCTTCCAATATAACTAGAATTGAAAATTCATGTATGTTGTGGCACCATAGATTGGGTCACATTGGTGAAAAAGGTCTTAAGACCATTCTTAATAATAAAAAGTTGGTTGATGGTATTTTTGGTTATTTTGGTGGAAAAAATAATTTATGTGGACATTGTGTGTTTGGTAAACAAAATAGATCTTCAATTCCTAATGGAACTAATAAGGCAAAGACAGTATTAGAGATCATTCATTCATATGTATGTGGACCAATGGATGTTGACTCTTTGGATAAATCTTGATATTATGTCTCTTTCTTAATGATGTTTCAAGATACACATGGATTTATTTTATGTGTTCCAAATCTGAAGTTTTCACTAAGTTTAAGGAATTTAAGGCCTTAGTTGAGAGGCACTCATATTATAATATAAAAGTGTTGAGATTTGACAATGGGAGTGAATATTGTTCCAAGGTATTTGATGAGTTCTGTAAGCACACAGGTATTGTTCGAAAAAAGACTACTCCTTATACTCCCCAACAAAATGGGGTAGCAAAAAGAATGAACCAAACCTTGATGGAGAGAGCTAGGAGAATGTTGAGTGGTGTTAAGCTTGATAGATGCTTTTGATTAGAAGCAGTTAGTACTGCTTTTTATTTGATTAATAGATCTCCTTGCTCATCTCTTGTTGATAAAACTCCTTATGAAGTGAGGATAGGTAGAAAAAAAAAAGATCATACTTAATGGTCTTTGGTTGTGAGGATTTTGTTCATGTGCCCCTAGAGAAGTGATATAAACTAAATCCAAAAGCTTAGAAATGCATCTTCATTGGTTATAATGATAATGTAAAAGGATATAAGCTTTGGAATCCTCTAACTCGTAAAATAATATTTGCTAAAGATGTGATCTTTTAGGGATTTTATAGCTTACTCAAGAGGAGAATAACCAAAGGATAAAGATAAGACAAAGACATTGCACTTTGAGACAAATATTGAGAAGTAGGAAGATGCACATTTCGAAGAAAAAAGAGATGGATCTAAGGATGGAGAATAAGAAGAGGTTTTAGATAGTTCAAAGGATGTGCAGGATGAGCACACAAAAGAAGAAGAAGAGGTATAGCCCACTACTCCTACCTTGAGGAGGTCCACAAGACAATGGAATCCAATTTACGGGTATCTAGCGTACCTGATTTCCATTGTGTATTTGCTATGTTGAGTACTGAAAATGAACCTAGATATTTCAGGGAGGCTCTCTCTTCGGAGGAAAGTGAGTATTTCTTATAGGCCATGCAAGAGGAAATGATGGATTTGGATAGTTGTGACACCTAGGATCTTGTTAGTTTTCCCAAAGGAAGGAATCCCATTAGTTGCAAGTGGGTATTTAAAAAATAAATTTGGTGCAAACGGTTGGTTAGAGAAATACAAGGCTAGATTAGTGGCTAAGGGCTACTTCTATTAAATTCCTATTATCTATTGTTGTTGCTTGTGATTTTGAGATAAGATAAAATGGATGTTAAAACTACTTTCTTGCATGGGGATCTTGAGGAAATTTATATGCAATAGCTTGATGATTTTGTTGTGAAAGGAAAAGAATAATTGGTTTGCAAGTTGGAGATATCTTTGTATGGTTTGAAACGGTCATCCAAGATGTGGTACCATAAATTTGATGCTTTTTAATTTAATTTGGGTTATCTTAGGAGTGAGGAGGATCATTGTGTTTATGTTAAGGTTATTGATGACTAGATTCTAATTATTGTCTTGTATGTTGATTATATGTTGTTTATTGGTAACAAAAAGGTGATGATTAGTGAGCTCAGGAGACAAATTTTCAGCACATTTGATATGAAGGACTTGGGAGCTATAAAATATATTCTTGATATGGAGATCAGTAAATATTGTGGTCACATAGAACTTTGGTTAAGTTAGAGTAAGTACGTTGATACCATTTTGTAGAGGTTCAGAGGTTTAATATGCATGACTATAAGCCAGTTAGTATTCCATTTTCGGTTGGTACTAAGTTGAGCTTAGATATGTGTCCTAATTTTGATGATTATTTTGAAGACATATCTATGGTTCATTTTACTAGTTCCATTGGTAGTTTGATGTATGCAATGGTTTGCACTAGACCAGATATAGCCCAAGCAATGGGAGTTCTAAGTAGGTTTATGTCTAACCTTGGTAGAGAGCCTTAGAATTTTGTAAAGAGGATGTTTAGATATTTTTGAGGAACTTCTTATTATTATTTATTTTATTATGGTACTAATGATGTGGTCAAGTCATTGGACATATAGGGCTTTGTTGATACAGATTGGGAAGGTGACTTGGATAGTCGAAGGTTCATTAGTGGCTATGTTTTTACTATATTTGGAGGTGCGGTGATTTAGATGAGTAAGAGGGATCCTACAGTTGCATTATCCACCACTAAAGTAGAGAATATGGCAGTTACACATGGCTCTAAGAAGGTGGTATGGTTATAGAGGCTTGGTAATGGAATTAGTTTTGATTGTTGGATAATGAGGATTGGATGTGATAGTTAGAGTGATATTTTTTTGACCAAAAATCCTATGTATCATGCTCATACTAAGCATGTTGATTTTCAGTATCACTTTGTGCGAGAGATGGTTGAGAATGGTAAGGTCTTGATTGAAAAGGTTGACACTTTGGATAATGTTGTAGATTCTCTTATGAAGCCAGTAACCACGGATAAGTTATCTTAGTGTAGGAAGGCCATGGGCCTTGATCATTGTACTTGATTTTATTATTTTTATCTCTTGGATGTAATTAATGTTGGAGAATTCCAAGATCAAGAGCGTGAAACAAAATTCCAAAAGTTAACAAAATAAGCAAAATAGTATTTCTATCAATATATAAATGAAGAGTGTGTAAATACAATGATCAAGCCTTGCATATATAGGCAAGGATGAGGAGGTGAGAAGGTAGGAGTGAAACTTTTACTACCCCTCCAAAGATGGGACACTTGTGAACTCACTTGACAAGTGTGTGAGCAAGTTTCAATAGGTGTCTCAAGTGATGAGGACACATGTCTCAATGCTATGAAGTGAGAAAAAAAGAAAAACAAACCTAAGTAAACTTAAGCTAGGTGTGAATAGGTCAATCCTAAAAAGGTGATTAGCTAACTAGGTGAATAATGACTCTATTTACACTAACAATTACAATATATAATTTTAAATGGGAGAATGTTAAGATAATGTGACATTAACCTTGTAATCCTATGTCATTTAGATGTCTCCACATTCCTTGTAATGTGTTTTAGGGGACATGAGAGAAATTCATTAAATGGCATGTTGTAATTATATTTTAAAGAGAAAAATTAATGTTGGTGGAGGTTACACATCAAAAATGGATAAGGCATCTTTCCTAGGCTTCCACTTTGGGAATTTGAAAGGTCATAGATGAGGCACCCAAGATTGGAGAAGAAAACATGTATGTTGGTGTTCCATCGGGGAGCGACAAGGTCATTGGAGCATCCAAAAGGTCAAGAGTTGGATAGGCTATGGGCTAGGTTCCCATGTTGGAGTCTTGTAATTTCCACTTAATGTTTTATTATGTATTTTGGTTGTCCAAGAAGGGGACGTGGGTTTTTATGGGTAGTTTTGTACCTCTTGTTTTGATTTACCATTCATGGTTTTTCCTCCCATAAGTTCTATAAATTGGAACCATTGGATGGTAGTTTTATGTTGAGTTCTTGCAAGTAACAAGGTATTGCCGAGTTGATTAGAGATCAGTAGTGAATTTTATTATTGTGTACTCTTATTTGAAGATTAATAATATACTTACCCTCTTTTCTCATGTGGAGTTTTTCCCAAAAGGGTTTCTCCACGTAAATTTGGTCTCACATTTTGTTTGTTGATTTTTATATTGTGATGAATGTTGCAATTACATGTTTAAATCTGATTTGGTTATTAATTTTCAAATATGAATTAACTTGTATATGTTCATATTGTTAGCTTTTCTTCACCTTGTTTTTAACATCCATGACATCACCCACATGGAAAGGCATCACTACAAGCAAGAGAAGGAAACACATGAGAAACAATACGAGGGGCATTGTCCCAATGATCAATAAGTGTCTACAAGTAGGAAACCTAAAAAATAAATTTATTGGCTTACATCTAGATCTTTACCATGACATTAGAGCATATAATGGATTCAATCTATAAAAAAAGTGAGCATCTACTTTAGAACCTAAAAATCAAGCATTTTTTCTATCTTTCAATATACTATATACAAATTTCACTCTATAATCATGCTAAATTTATGTAAATATTGCTAGAATCTTGGGCCAATTTCCTAAAAGAATCATACCCTCAAAAAAAATTATAACTAAAAAGACTTGAAAAAATCATGTATCTAATTCCAAGCGGCTTGAGCCCATGGGAAAATTAGAAGAGTGCTTGAGAGTGACAAAATGTCCATAGAAATGATAAAGGGGGTTGGAAACACCCAAATGTATAAGATGAGATAGAATGGGAAGAACTTGATTGCAAAGTGAGATAGTTTGGGCTCCAAAATGATAGACCAAACTATTTGAGATCTATCACACCATTGAGTGGTGATGGACTAGAGGTTCCACCTGATATTAAGTTTTTGACCCATAAGTAAGTGAGGAGAAATCTAATAATACTCCTAGAAGGGTTTGTAGTTCTTAAAGGGAGTGCCTATATACCACTTCTAATCCTTTCATTAGGTTGCAATGTACTAATTCCAAACTTTATGCACCATTTTTGGAGGCACAAACTCTAAAATGGTTTGAAAGGACTCAAATTCCTAGTTGAAAATCCTTATTTAGCTTTCAATTATGGCCAAGATATCCAATTCGTAGTGGCTCTATAGATAAGGTTTAAAATGAAGCAAATCCCATGCTTAAATAATTTTAGCACACAAACATAAGGAACGTTGACAAGAAGTCAATCCTAGAAAGTAATCATAGGAGACCATCAAATTGATTGTTGGTTGAAGGAGATCCGAGTCCTAAAATCATTCCCTTTCTAGACAATCCACCTCTTGATGGCTTCCCAAGCCTTCCAAATAGTTTTGGCAACAAAAGTGCATTGTGAACTAGTTGCTTGATGATGAGGATGGAGTGAAAGCCCACACCTTTCCAAGCCTACCTATCATAAATAAATCCATAAGGTGTATTTTTAGTCTTTGTGGACTTCAAGGTCACAAATTATCCATCTGGAACATAAGACCAATCCCTATCTACAAGTATCAGTAAGGCCTAGACCACCAAAGTCACACGATCTAAAGAAATTCTCATGTAGTTTGATGCAATCCTTTACCTTTATCTTGGGAGGCCCAAATAAAGTTATTAAGCAATATCATTAGATTTTGATAAAAATATTTTGAGGGAGCACATCAAGAAGAATAGTACACAAGTGGCCACTAGCACTTTGGAACAAATCTAAATTTTCCAAAAAGAAGATGATTATTGACCATTAAGAGTGTGATAAATTGAGGCATCCACAAATAGAATTTGAACTGACCAAAGAAAATTAGGTTCAAATTCATGAGCTTGAAGCATGACCAAAATATATAACCATTCAATATTATTTTAAGCTTTAGAAAAGTCAATTTTGATGGAAATATCTTGTTTCTAAGAATAGTGAGCTAACTTCATGCCTTTCCAAACAAAAACAACATTTTCTAGGATATATCTACTTTTGATTAAGCTAATTTGTTCAAGTTAGATAATAAGTGGAGGTAGAAGATGAATGTAAAGTCTAAGGGTTTTGGTTATGACCTTATAAGAAGTACTCAACAACATTATTAATTTTCAGTTACAATTTTTGCTAGGATTTATTGCCTTACAAGATGTTTTCACACATCATAAACTAATTAAAGATGTTCCACCCAATCCACTATTTAACCCCTTTATTATATTTTCTTGCACATGTCATAAACTTACACATCTTACAATAAGATATATTCCCTTTACACATTTTACATGACAAAGATTATCTCTTACACATCTCATAATACAAATTCCAAGCGGTGTGGTGTGTCATATCCAAGGAATCTCAAGATTCATCCTAAGTGTGCTTCCCTTTTCTATGAGGGCCCAAAAATTATAACATAATAGAAATATTAAATATTTATAATTTTTCCTAGATTTGCGAGGTGAATAACCCCTAATCCCATCAAATTAGATCCCTTAAAATTATCATATGATTAATTTGATTTAGAATATCATCTTGATTCATTTGATTCATATTATCATCTCAACTTCCTATTTGTAGTTACCAATAATGAGTTCAAGAAATGTTTATGTAATCTGCATACGATAATTGGAAAGGGAAAGATACAATGAGTGTAGGAATAGGAAACGATGTGTGGGAAGAATCAACGATGACTCAAACATCATATGATCTAAAATAGTCAGGAAAAAATGTGGTATAAATCCTTACAACAAGTTTGGCTTAAGATAAACCTATACAACAAGAATTATCCAAATGGTTTTGACAAAGTACTAATTCACAACATAAGAGACAAGGTAATGGAATCATATTTTCCTAACAAATTATAAATGATTTTTCTTTGTGTGTGATAATTTTGGATCCACATAACAAATTATTCACTTATCCTTTATCATAAATATACACTTTGGGGATTAGGTAAAACCATACATAAGAATTCTTCAATTGGAAAATGGTTGCAACATTGAATGCAACAATCAAGCATGTTATATAACAAAATAATCCACACCAAGAAAAATTATAATGTTGAATAAATATTGTAATGTTGCATGAACATTGTACAATTCTACAAAATAACTTATGGTATCTTTGAAGGTTCAAATTGATAAAATAAATTAAAATATTACAAGATGATAGTAGCGATGAGGAGGCACAACCCTTCTTCTAGGTTTTTCCACATTTAGCTCCTCTAAAGTAAATTCTTATCTTGATATCCCTTTTCATGTTTTCTTTAGTTATTTACTTGCTTACTTCAATCCTATGCAACTATTTCACATATTCAAGCACTTAAGAAACCATAAAAGTTACATAATTAACTACACACAATTCTTATTTGTTAAAATACATAGGAATATATGTCACTTATGTACAATATAAAGAATCAACATACTTTTTGGCTACACTGTTGCCTTTTAGAATGAAATTTACCTGTCAATAGTAGCATGAAAGGTTTCAAATCAAATATATAATATGCGTAATCATGTTTGTGAGCATGTACACAATTATATAAACATAAAATAATGAAAATAATAGTTGTACCAAAGAATAATTGTTAGCCCTACATATATTGAGTGTAGTGGAGTTGATTTGAGTCCTAGGTGGTATAAGGGACAAATCAATCTTGAGGAAGATAGATTTGTAGATTATGCATAGAAAAAAAGAGATCAATAAACCAACAGACAATTGAAGATATGTAAGCAAAAGACTATAGTAAATATGTGTGTTGCCTCTATTCACAATTATAAATGAATACAGTAAAATAGATGTTATAGATAATATGGAAGGGAATATAGATTCTTCTAACTTGAAATAGATGAACTCATCAAACTAGTTTTCTTGCAACTAGTCACTTAATCTATCATCCTCCTCGATGTGAAAATATAATAAAAATGTATATTACATGATAGTTATAAACAAGAGGAAGAAGATGTAATGGCTAACATCCTAAACCATAAACCTTCCAACTACCTAACAATTGAGTTTCCTTGATAACTAATATTCCATTATATGGCTAGAAGAGAACTCTATTAAAGAGGTCACATATAACAAATATATTAACAATGCTAGGAAACATTTAGATCTATCCTAATTCATGCATGGAAGAATGTGTTGGGATATGTCCTGCATAGATTCATGTGTGGTAGTGCATGATGATGCAATTATACAAGTGCAAACCATTATGTTGTGAAGGAAATCCTAAAAGTACTAGATTATAAAGCCACATGCAAGGTTCCCTAAGCCTTTAACATATGTGGCATCTAATCATCAACCTTTTCTTGAGAGGTAATATCCCCCATCATATCTTCAATGAGATATAGAAAATTGACATAGAGTAATTGGAGATTGTACCACTTTTCTTGATCTACATATTTCCCTAGCTTTACCCAATGTGTATTTTAGTAGTATGAATAATATCATCTTGCATGATCATATGCAAGTTCTAAAGATCCAACTCTAAATCATGTTGAGTTGATTATTTCTTAAGAAGAGAAAAATATGGCTTGAGGAGTTCCAAATTGAATAGTGGATGCAATCATAGGCATTGCAAGAGGTTGAGAATAAATGCACTCACTAGCTAAACTTAGAATGGCGTATGGACCATAACGCAAAGGCTCAACTTGAAGTGTGGCTCCTTGAAGTGTTCCTTTTGATAATACAACTTCACTTTTCCACCAACCTAAAAAGAGTTAGGTGTGTGGTCTATGGACCATGGTTGTCTTTCTACTTCTATTACTAATATGAGAAAACATATTGGACTTATGGTGAACACTTTCGATGTGTTGGAAAAAAATTTGCACTCTATCTAATTTATATTCCTATATGTGCAACTCCATGTGTGGTTGTGCATTATACGATATGTTAAGGAGTGTTATTGGTTGGAGCTCAAGACATTTCTAGAAAGGACTATGCCCCTTATAACTATGTAAAGCTATATTGTAGGCATCATGAATGTAGAGCAGGTTGTCATCCCAAGTGTACAAATGCATGTTGGTCATAGATGCACAAAAAACACGTGTAATTGACCACCTTCATTTGGTTATTTTCTATAGTTAAAAGGCCATAGATAAATCCAATTGTATATCCAATATCTCCCATAAGGATTTCCAAAATGTGTTGATAAATCTAGGGTCATAATCGAACACAATAGATATAGGTAACCAAAAAATGCACCCAACTGTGGTTGAAGAAGAGACATATGGTTTGTTATATTGTGATTTTTTCTTACAATCAACCATGATGGCCATTTTTAAAAATTTATACATCACATCAAACACCAAGTTATGTTGATTCTTTGTCATAGGGAATTCACTCATGAAACCCATGTTGATAGATTCCTAGGGCCTTTAAAAACACTACAAGAGGTTTATAACTCCCAAGCTTCTCATTTGTGGGATTAGTAATGTAACAAGGAATGTGAGGATTCTTATGGTGTTCAATGTTTTCATCCATGTGAGGCCAATTTAAATGTTGTTATAGCACTACTAAAGTTTTGGTAATGCTAAAGTGTCTAGTCATTTTGGTGTAGTGCACCTCCCAAATGACATTCGTGTGACGTGCCTTCTGAAATGTAGAGGTGTCTAAGCTTGAAAACAATCTCATCACTCAAATGAATTTCACCATTACCTTACATAAGTGCATCATAAGCTTATGATAAGTTCAAATATATTGTTTGGAGGCTCTCTTGGTCAACAAAGTTATGTTTGTGTGAGTCCCAATACAATGATGAGAATGTGAATTGGTAGTTAGTCAAGATGATATGGTACATCATTGTTTCCCCCTTCTTATGCTTGATCACCAAATGAGCTTGTTGCAAGTCTATCATCTGCTTCATGTGTCATGCCCCCAACGTGAAGACATGACTCTCATAGGGAATTGAATAATTAATAATTAATACCTGCAGCAAATACCTTCCAAAACTTACAGTGATCTCCTTAATAAAGGAAAATACTAGTAGCAGCAATGTTAGACTTTAAAGTAAAGGCAATCCTAACATAGAAGGATCGCAGCATTTGTGAAGAATGTTGCCTATATTAAAGATTAAACAAACTAATCGATTAATATTGGACATGGTCGGTGATTCAAAAAGACATAATAATTATTAAAATAACTTCAAGGCAACGATGGGATATGGAGGGGTGTGTCCCTCACCAAGGAAAGAGGTGACTCTTCCCCACAACAAGATATAAAAGGAGGAAGAATTCAAATGGAGGAGGCATGAAATGATGAATGAAAAGCAATTGGAAATCAAATAGATTGGAAACAAGAGAAAAAAGGATTGAAAATAATAAGAGATCTATTGGATTAATTATTAGCAAGAATATATTTGGGAAGTAAGTTTTATATAATTATAAATATATATATAAAGTATTTGGGAACCAATTTGATATTTTGCTACACCACATAGTATTTAGGAACAAATTTATAGGTACATTTGACTACTTGAAAGAAGGTATTTGGGAACCAATTTGATATTTTGCCACACCACATAGTATTTAGGAACACATTTGTACTTTTCAAAGGCATCTTTGTATGACTACAATGCCTTGTTGAGTTATTATAATGTTGTTTGTGCAATATTGTGTTTTGCCAACTTATTGTTGTTTTCTTGTGTAGGTGCCTTTGCTCAAATAGCTTATCCATCACATACACCCCTCAACTCATTCCCTCAAGAAGATGACTTCTAAAAGGTCAGATCTAAGCTATCCAATCAAGTGGCACAACCCCATTATAATGCCATCAAGGGGGTAGATTGAAAAAAAAAGGAACAAAGATTTAATATGTTATCACGAGCATAATTTTCCCTTTCTCCTTGTGCCACCTCACCCACCCAAATATAGTTTAGATTAGGTTACCATAGCCTAACAATGGTTCAATATCACACCCTGACAAGAGAGTCATCCCTACCCCTATTCCTTAGTGTAGGGAAGGGAGCAGAGGCCTACTATTTGTTACTAAAGGGAATAGAGGGAGTAGGCAGGAATTGAAGAGGGGAGGCATGTCTTGAACTATCTAAAGGGGAGGTGTTGGGAGAGGGTTGCACAAGAAGCACGAACTTCAACATGTGAAGGTAGATGTAGCACTCGCCGACATGAACATACCACAGTTATGGATTTATATAATAGACACCATCTATGTCATACACCTATGGCCTCCCAAGTAGAATCTCATAGACTTCTAGTACAAGATCACAAATGACTGTCTTGCATGCAATTAATTTCATTCTTAAAAGTGCATAGGTGTTTTCCTTAAATATCATTACCTTGTAGTAGCCATCCCAAAGAGCATGGTCTCATGTTTGTCTCAATGAACCCATGCGTTTTCTTACATATTACATGATGATGTCATGCATTGGTTGTTTGTTTATCCAACACTTAATATGGAAGAGACACTTGTGTTCCTCTAAAGTAACAATTGTCATGGAACTTGTGCTAAAAAATTATGCCTCTTAATAAATCTCCTCAACTTGCATGAGATCTGATTTGGTTTATGTAATTAGAGATTGTTGTATGCCACATTTAATATCATTGTGAGAACCAATATGGTGGTAGTGGCCCACCATTTGTCACCTTGTGTCTTCTTGCTCCTACCCTTGCCTTGGTGTTGCATTGTTGTGGTTTTATACTTTTGCACTAATGGTTTTGAGTTTTGTTGTGGCTTCAACACAAGGGAATTTTGTTGAAGATGCCACAACTAAAGGAGAATTTTGTTGAAGATACTACATGTAACAAATTAGTTGATGATACCAAGCAACATCTAAATATGTACAATCATGCACATTAATGTGTGATGGAACAATGACATGTACTGGCATGCATAGTGGCATGCAATGATGCAATGATAGGTGTGCAAAGGATGCAGGCTATGAAGGACAGTGTAAAAGTACTAGAGATTGTCAAGGTGTGTGCTAAATATAACTCCTCTTGGGATTTAAACATGTATGCCAATTTTCTCAAAAAAACCAAATATAACTCCTATTTGTATCCATTTATATGTTATCCCTCAAGAATTATGGTCAAATATGTCTTTAAATCTATTGCATATTCCTTGAAAATACAATTAGAACTTTTAACCCCTATCATGGAGCAATTTCAAAAATTATGCGGATTTTACAAGGATCTAGAATTGTTAAATTCCCTCCTAAAAAAGCATCACAATGAGAGAAGGAAAAATCCACTCAAACCATACCTTGGATTATGAAAACATTCCTTTTAAGCATCAAGGATTTTGTGAATATAACCACCTCAACAAAATAACTAAAAGGAAGAGTAAGGATCAAATGATCAAGGAGAAGGGGGGAGAAGTCAAGAGAACCAAGACAACAATCAAGGGAATTATAAACAAGCGGGTTAAAACAATTTAAAATGATTCAAATAAGATGCAGGCACTCTTATCGAGGTAGTGTTCGAAGGAAATCCACGACCTTTGCAAGAACAAACCAAATGTATGGAGAAGGTAAAAACCTCGGAAGGACACACTCAAGTTAAGGAGGAAGATTTCAGGAAAGAAATTGATTATTATTTGGATTAGGATGGAGGAAGATCTACTATAAGACAATCTCAAATGGGTAAAAGAAAAGCAAATCTGCAAGCCAAGAAAAGAAGGTAAAGCACAAGGAGAAAATTTCAAAAGAAATAATAATGGATTTTGCGTCGGGGAATTAGGTGTCAATTAGAGGCATTCATGGAAGGATCTAAGAGACTCATATGTGCCAAATGAAAATCATATTTGTTAAAAAGTTAAATTATGAAGTTGCAAAAGAGAAAATAAGATGGATCCTCAATAGAAAATCATAAACTTATGTGTGCATTCACTAAATCTTTAGGGTGGATGCAATAGAATTTTTGAGGGGTATGGCTAAATTTTGGAATTCTTTAGAGATAAATGTTCACTGCAAATATGCCACATGAAACAGCATTGAGGAGAAGCATTCCAAAGAGTGCAGAAATCTTTCATAAGGATTGTTTGCATAAAACATGCCCACATTTTCTCCAACATGAAACAGAAGGAAAAGCGACACAATTATCTTGTAGAAGCTAATGGTCCTAATAATATGTAAGTATATATGTACAACAATCTCCACCACCTTTCATTGTGAGTCGAAATGAAACCGTATAATTTGCACGTGTTTGGTCTTCTAACATTCCCAAACAAACAGCTATAAAAATGGCTCGTGTCCATTGCCATCTCAGCATTGCATATAAGACAATGCCTTAAGTCCCAGTAAATAACACCACGGCCAGCATTTTCTTTACCATTCTTGCCCTTTGTGTGATTGCACAGCATCGTGGCTTTGTTTAATGTTGTGGTTAGTTTAATTTCATGGTAAGTGAATACATAAATAAATTCCTGTCAATCATATCTTGTGTCTATTCAAGCCCTCCACGATTGCAAAAGGCAGTTCAAATGCTTATAAAGTTACACATTAATACTACCATCCTGCTGATGTTAATCAGATTAGCACACAATTGAAATGCCATGATCATGTTTGCAACTAATCAGGAATACCTCTTTTTGTGTTCTTGCTATGTTCTGAGTTTATATTTGATCAATGGGCTGTTTCATTTCAATCAGTCCATTGCCAGCACCCATATTACCATTTAGGATATGTCACTCCTAATCAGATTATCTAACAATTAGATGCCATTTACACATTTGCAACTATTCAGGACTTCCGCTTTATGTTTATCACTGTGTTGTGAGTTTTAATTTGATCAGGGTCAACTTCATTTGACTCGGTCTTGTTGCCAAAATCCATACATATATCCCTTAGTGAGAAACATGCTTCTGTCCTTTTTATCACAAAAAGATACAAAGCTCAAACATGCCCATCACGTTTGAAGCTTTCACATACTTGCACTCAGTTACTGGGGCCACATAGCCTGTAGCATTATGCAATCCCCAGTCATAGAGAACCCTGTCAACTGCAAAACGTAATTCAGTTTGAATGACCCTGAACATAAATCCAAAGTGCTCCCTCCCAGGAACAACTAAAGGATGCATTCCCTAGAATTTAGAAATTCAAATACATGCTTATGCCTAAAATAATGGTCTAGGATTTGTAACCCATGCCGGACTTAAATTTGATGGCCATATGACCATAGCAAAGCTTATTTGCCATAAAATACAAATAAAAAAACTAGTAGATGATCACATGAATGGTGAAATTTTGTGTTGATCGCCAAAAATGTGAAGGATTACAATGAAGTTAAGGTCTATCCTTTATTGTTTCTTCCTTCAAGTATGAAGCATCCCAACAAGAAGAGGGCAACACCAAACAGATAATTTTCATAAAAGATTTACTTGACAGGAATTGACGCTAGATGATCTTATCCTCCCACAACCTCCTATTTCAGGATAGAGGTAAAAAGAAAAGAGTAAAATGAACATTGGGGTTAAAACTATGATGAGAAAGAGAACTGGCAGAGCAATGCAAGAAGACCTGATTAATGTTGAATTAGCCATCCAGAATAAACCCTTTAAATGTTTTCCTTCAAGCATCCCAACAAACAGACAGCAACACCAAACAGCAAACAGATAACTGTCAAAAAAAATTTACTTAACAGGTTGATGGTAGATGATCTTATCCACCTGCAATCCCCCATTTCAGGATAGAGTTAAAAAGAAGACCTGATTAATGTTGAATTCACCATCCAGACAGAACCCTTAAATGTTCCCCTTCAAGAGTTCTTTGGTGGATGTGAAAACAGTGATAGCCTTTTAGCTTTAAGTTGATGTAGAGAATTAACTATTAAGTTGTCTTTGTAATGCCTACAAAGAAGGTTCCCTACTGTATATGTCCCACATTCCCATCCCTGCCTTTCGCCCCTCCCCCAACCAATTGCTAGAAGCATGTTAATTTGTAATTTAAAAAAAAAGCTTCTTTTCTTGTCCACATGCCTCTGTCCTAGAATTTGAGGGCACTTATAGGCATCCACTTTTTCCACTAAGGTGTTGTCTCCACAAACAAACATTGAACTCATCCTTATGTTTAATTTATAACTCTTCAGAAAACGATTGATTTTGTTATACGGTACAAAAAAAATCACATTCCAATCCCCATGATTTGGACAAAGGAATTCATGTGAGTAGCAAAGTATCTTGGGGAAATTACCAAGAAACAATCAAGCAAACTTGGGGAAGGTACACAAGAAACAAAAATACAGTTAACTGACAGAAAAATGCAGTGCATCTGTAGTGCATGTAGATGTCACTGTACATGAATATAAACCATCCACATCATTTAGCTTTCAAAGGAATGAGGGCCTGAAGAGATGGCATTCTTTTGTGGTAAAGCACTACTGCACATATGCTATAAACTAAGAAAGTTGACCATGTTTTTGGCCAAAAAACATCCTGAATACAGTTGATTCATCGCAAGACAGATGATATAAATTAACTTTAAGTGCTGTAGTCCACATTCATTACAATTTTGCACTTGTGTATCCTGAAAAATACTTTTCAAATTTCAGGAAAACTAGAGGCCCTATGATATCAAAATTGGCATTACCATCACCATCAAAATACTGAACTGGAACCAAGCATGAGCTATCAGCATTTGAATGTACAGGCTCAGTGGCTAACAGCAAAAGCATTCATTCCATGCTCTTCACAAATTTCTTCCCAAAATGAAAACGTAGACACAGTATAATAACTCGCATTAAAGGAATTTCAGCACATATACATTCTGCTATCTCTGAAACAATGTTTCAAACTACCAAAAAGGTGGAGCGTTATTCAGGCTTTGTAGAAGAGTAGAAATTACCGCTCCAATATTGTCAATTATCCTCTCCCCACATATCCAATTATATAGTCTCTTACACTCGTTCACTCCATTCATAAAACAGAAACAAACTTCCAGCAACACATCTTTTGCTATTTATCAAACCAGACTCTACAAAATTAAAACAACAGACTGAAACTGAGAACATTTCTACATACAATAAAATCTACTGCTACTAACTTGCTGCATAGAACCATAAGATAAAATCTAACATCTTACAATTGCTTAGAATGACTTTGTTGCTCTTCTCTTCTCTCAGTTAATCTTATCAGCAGCTTATATTCACTTGCCTGCAGTTGTCAAGGCAATTTGAGAAATCCATAGCTGAGAAATTAGATAAAGTTGCAATTTGCTTTCTTGTATCAACTGTCAAAAATCACTATCCACACAGAAATAGCAATTTATAAAGCCCATCTTAATCCACTGCTTAAAAGAGCATAAACCAACAGCTAACATAATGGAACAGGCAATAATACAGAAATAGCAATGCATGAACCCAGTCTCAATCTACTGCTTACAAAAGAGTAATCAAGATACCAACTGCTAAATTGATATTTACAACTGGTAGCTAACTTTTGACGGTTGATCACATAGGGACTTCTTTTAATCTTCACTAAGCTTATTCACCTAGGGAACACCCAAAGGATGAAATGATATCTGAGCAAAAGACACTAATATTGAGATACAGGCTACAGCTGCCCATGATTTATTCTTTAATTAAATAATCATCATTTTTTGCCTAATCCCCAATACATACAAAGAATAATCTCACCTGCATCGTTGATGTTTGATACAAATGCATTCTGAAATGGAATGGCTGCATAGAAAATTGTCTTAAGCTTTAGGCATATATTAAGGAAAAGGAATTTGAACAAGAATATTACTCTCAGCATTTCCAAAACTGTGATGGCAATTCAAGTTTGAACAGAGATAAAAAATATCCGTGCTGCTAAATTAAATAAAATGTAACATGCAGCCGAAGAATTAGACATATTCACCACAAAATTGGAAATTGATGGCTGAGAACAATTTTTAACACCTGTGGCCTTTCTCTAACATGAAAATAGTTCCTAGAAGGTAAAATAAGATTCTAATTTTAAATCAAGACCAAGGAAATTAATACAACTTCTGATAATTCATAATAAAATTTCCAAAAACCAGATACATGGACTAAATTGCAATCAGCAGATAATCATTGATCTTTTCAAAAATTGCTCCTCTTTTTTTGTTATTCCTTTTCTCATTTTGTACATATTATTCAATCTTATATTCTCAAGTACACAACCTGAGGTGCTGAAAGTAGTCACTGTGGGTTTGTTTCTTGCTCTTGGTTAGTCCTATAAATAACTTGTTGCCACAGTCATATTCAGCACATGGAGGGGCTCATGTTGAAACATATAGTACAACAATTTACTTGATAGCAGGTCACAGTCTATTATGATCTCCTCTCTAATCTCCTCTCATGTGATCTTTTCTCCTCAGCTTCTTTTCTCTTTTGTTGCCTGCAGTCAAAAAATTAACTTGAACTCAATAATATTTCAAACACATAAAGTGAGAAAAATAAAAATGACCTCCAACAAAGTCACAATTAATTTCTTGCATTGTTGCATTTAAGGCACATTGCACTTATAACAGAACAATAAGGTTCCAAAAGCAAGAATATGATCTTCACAAATGAGTAAGGAAACAGGTCATCATTCAATAGATATTCATCTGTAAACATCTTCATCCATTAGTGTACTCAATCAGACAATCTGATTTAAAAGGTTTCACTTTTGGCAAAATCTAGAGTTTTGGACAGCCTTTGCATGCCATCCAACCGCAATCATCAATACAATGCCCAATCATTGCAGGAAGGTTTTTTATCCTAGCAACAACTAATAAGCAAGCTATTATAAGGATAGACATGAAATAGCTGTATTATTAAAGAACCAGAGATGTTTGTTTTCTAGTATAACCAGCCAATCTATAAAGCATAGTTGGAAAATCCGGAGAGTACTTGCCGAGTTTCTTGCAATATTTTAAGCCAAGAGAGTATTAGCAGGTTTAACTTGCAAGTCTCCAATGATGGGTTTCTAACAAAAACTTGTCCAGTTTTTTGGCAAGTCTGCAGTGAAAAATTGCAACATGGCCCCTGAACGTGAAAATGCGGGTAAAATGCATGAAGAACTAGGGCTAAACGCACCTAAAACACGGTTTTCAGTTTATAAAACCCTATATTTGCCCCTGAAGACAATAAAGCTTTGATATATTGTTTCCATGAAGCAAGACCCAATCTAAAATTGAGATGTTACATTAATTATATATCCTTGAAACGCAGGGGTAACTTGGTGCAATGAATTCACTGAACAGCACAAAGCATTGACATAGTTAACTCATTTGATCTAATGAGATATTAAATACAATAAAATCCTTGAATACCACTAAATGGTGATATGATAATGTATTCAAACTCCATAAAGATTTGATACAGAGAAGTCCTCAAACTCCTAGAGGCATCAAGCATTTCTTTAATTCAGCAACAAATCAAAATCAAGGAAAAAACATGGGTTAGACACTGTAAAAACTCTGATTTTTTGGGTTCATAGGCATTGTTTTTTGCCTTTCAAAAAATTATGAAGGTTTGCGTGCTTTTGAAGGTCTTCATTTGGGCTTGGTGGCGGGGGCTCCACCCCTTGACCCCAAACCCCGTGAGGGGCACTGCCCTCAACCCCACTAGGGGCACTACCCCCAAACCCCCTCGACGGACACTGCCCCTCAACCCCACTGGGGGCATTGCCCCCAAACCCCCACCGTGACCAAATTCATTTGATACACTTTGTAGCTATATTTTGCATAAAATTTATATTTTTTTCAAAAATTTCAGTGTTCTTTAAGGTGTTGAGTTTTGTCGAGTTTTTCCTAAGCACTATCCGAATCAAGCTTTTTTGTTTTGCTGAGTACTCTCCAAGTCTGAATTTGCGAACTATGCTATAAAGATTCACAATGTATCCACAAAAATTCTAGATAGCCAACAAATACACAGAAGATTAAAAAAAAATTGAAGGAACAAAGACGTACGCAAATGCAGTGTAACCAGCTCCAGCATTAGCAGAAGTTAACAAAGCAGCATGTGCACTTGCAGCAGCCATTGCATCTTGTGCTCCAGGTGGTAGAGGATTCTTCCTATCACCATCAACCTGCATTAGACATCAAATTGAATGAGAAAATGTCTTTGTCATCATGAATTAAAAACTCATTCCACACAACCAACTTATCCATGATAGCAAACTTGAAACTGTTTCATAATTACAAATACCATATAATATATATACCTTGTCCCACTTGCTTTTCTTGTTCTGCTTATTATCTAACTTTGAATTGTCAGTAGCAGATGTAGCAGTCTGCAATGACACATTTGTGCTGGCAGCCATCACCCCGGCAGTAGCTACTAACAAAAATTCATTAACAGTCAAAAGAAATTCTACATTTGACAGGAAAACCAAACAATTACATCAAAATGCTTTAATTTGATAATCTGTTGGTGCATGCTTGGTTTAACAATTCACTGATAGATGATCAACAAAAGCCTTCTTTACAATTCATTCCTAACAAGCAGAAAATAGAGGTAGGCAAGGAACTTTAGAGTTTGGACCATACTTTTCTGACCACCAAGAACCTGTACAACTGGCTTTGGTACTGGTTGTACTGATGCAGATTGCACTCCTCCATGAGCAAAATCTACTCTTTGACTCTTCTTTTCTTGTTCTCTTCTTTCGAATTCACGCTTAAGCTCCAAAGCTTGTCAAAAAGAAGACGTTACTTGTCAGAAACAAAAACATTAATGTATATAACAATTAACTTTGTACATTTTTCTAATAGGATAAAACTAAAAGAATGAAAACTATTGAACTACTACCTAGTTTTAATTTGATCTACTAAATTACTAGGCAGCCTCTTTATGAGGTTAAACAAGATAACAGTCAAAATGTTTCCCTTTCTCGTTAACGTGTAAGGTACATGACACCATGATATCCTTCTTGTGTCTTAGCAGCACAACTGCACCAGAGAAATGTTTGGAATTCCAGAAGCTTACTGAAACTCTTTGGTCTATATATTCATTCACACTTTACAATTTAAGGTATTCCTTGTGTGCAGTAATGGACACTTATTAGAGTATTTTGCCCTATCTCTTTTAGTGTTTTTCATTTCTCCTAATTTACCCATTTAATTGTTATTTTTTCCATATGCTTTGCAATCCATCTCAACATCTTCACCTGTGGCATGAACTCCATGCACAACAAAAAACATATTGCTGTGCATGCCCCAGAACTATAAGCACAAGAATGGTTCAAAAGGCATGAAATGAAGAGTTGTGACTCCCTCAAACATGAGATATAAAAGGGAGAAGAGTTCATTTGAAAAAGAGAAAGAAAAAGAAGATGGGAGCATATGAATCAAGGAGGGATTAATGGAAGAAGAAAGGAATGGGAAGAAAATAAGAAGTGACTCTTTCAAAGGGTGGTAATTGTGAAAGGTTGTGACTCTTGCAAAGGGCAGACATGATGAAGAGGTGTGACTTCCCCCTTACATTGGAAGATATAAAGGGGAGAAGGTTTCATTTGAGGACATGCAAGAGAGATCAATTTGGAAAAATAATTTATTATTCTCAAAAAGGCAGCAATAAAGGGTGGTGACTCAATTCTTATGAAAAGTGGTTACTCTTTCACCAATAAAGTATAAAGGAGAAATAATCTCAAGCATTCAAGGATCACTTATCAATCATCACTCACCAATGCATCAAATCATCACTCATGAATCCATCAAATCAATCATCAATTATCAAATCAAGCAAACAATCAATCAGCAAATCATCATTATAAATTATCAATTCATTCAATCAATCAAACATACAAACATCCATCATTCAAACATCAACCATTCTAGCCTTGAATCATTCAAATATCAATCATTAAGACAACAATCATTCAAATATCAATCACTAAGACATCAATCATCCAAGACATCAATAAACAATTGAAAGGATTCAAAAATCAAATCGAAAAATAATCTTTGAATACAAATTAAGAATAGCCATATATATTTGGAATCAATGTGAAATATTTGATAGGAAGATGTACCAGTACCGGTTCCCTCAACAAGTACGCCAACCCCAAAATGGATGGACTGGAGGTCTTATCATACTTGTGGGCCAAGGGGCTGAATGACTTGGAGGCTCATTCCATGCCCTTGGGCTTGGTTGAGGAGGACAGTCTCCCAGCGTCCTATCAAGGTTTTCCATTGGGTGTCTAATATGGTTGGCTATTGGAAATAAGCTATGAAATAGATATGAACGAATTTAGGATATTTTGATTTCAATAGAGTTTATTTGCATATGATCATAAATCCTTGATATTAACGCTTTGATGTTAATTAATTAAGATTTTCTCTAAATTGTATTGAAATTATGTAATTTTATAGAATTTTATTTGTAAATAAATTGCATTTGTTGGAATTGTTATTTTTTGGGCAAAATCAGGTATATCCCCAAAAGGAGACATTACAAAGCTCTAGTTATCTAAACTTTTAGTAGTCAAAAAAATCAATAATGCTTGTACAATCTTGATATAGACCTCAATATCTCTCACATACACATTGACACATGTTTTAGTATTTTGATCATTCTCCCTTTTTATTCGAGATTTTCTTTTCATGCTGTTTTTTACCACTGTAGGCTGTCCCACCCAATGTGAGTTCTTACATTTTCTAGATTCTGGACTCTAAAACTTACCCAGAAGGCAAGAATTCACTAGGAAGCAACTAGGAAATGTTTCTAAAAAAATTATGTTTAAGGAACTGTAAGTTCTTGGGCATTTTCTCTATATGTTGTACCAGTATCCATTACAGAAACTGGCAATGGAGATCGAAACACAGTTAGTCTACAGATGAGCTTTAATAAGAGTGATAATTTAATAGTATAATCTAATACACACCGAGAGATATCAATATAACAAAATTAATATAATATTTTATTCATATACTTATAAATTAGCTTTTAATTTATATATAAATTATTTTTGCTTATATAATTATTAATGATTCAATTACATTAAATAACTAAAATTAATATTATTATTTATAATTGTTTTATAAAAGGGCGTTCGCCCTTTCAAAAGCCCACTTTTACCAGTAATAAAAAAAATATTATTTATAATTTACCCAAATTATACTACTAAACCAATAAATTATAGAAAGAAAGCTGCTGCCAAACTTATCCAGCACTTCTGATTCTACTCACCTTCCCTCCTATGATTATGTGAATCTATTGCATGGCACATGGGCAGAGATAAAATGGCAAAGCTACAGGAACAAATACGTTCTGTGTTTAAGCAGCAAGAGTTCCATACTGGGAGGCTGCAGTTTCCAGCAATGGGGTCTCTGAGGCAAGTGTTATCTGTCATAAATTCTCTGTGAAGAAAGTGGGCATCAATATCAGGGATTCTTAATTTCCAGCTGGTGGCTATGGTGATAAGAATATTAGAAAGGAGCTTTCAAACCTAAGGAAGACACATGGTCCAGGCACAGCTGCTAGGTTTTCCATTAATTCATTCCCTGTGATCAAAATGATTTACCTAAAGGGAGTGCAAATGATATCACTGTTGTTGATTGGTCTCCAGAGCCTTTTTCCAACTAACAATTTCACCTTGTCTTTTTTTTTAACTCTCAAGTACTAGCACTCTTCTAGAGGCTCCAAATGTTAAATGTGCCACTGCTTCCAGTCTATTTAACAATGATCTCTCATCAAAACATATTCACAATATGGTTTTGGAAAGATTACTAAGAGATGGTTGCAAGGGAAGAATGGCTGAAGCAAGCCACCCTTATCTATAAATTTCAATTTTTTTGAACTAGCCAAGCAAAATTGCATGAATGGCTATCCATCCAATGGAAACCATTGGTGAAAGGTCTAGCCATCTGCAAGTGCACTAAAGGCTGTTTTCTAGTCCTCTGCAAATCACCTTTGGATAGGAACATTGCTTAAGGGTGGCCTGGTGTTCTAGTATAAACCATTCTTGGGTTTAAACCAATGGTTTCCAAAGTTCAACCCTCTCACCAAATCCTCCCTTGTTTCTCTAGTTTGGGTGACACTCCCATATCTGTTTCTTTAGTTTTGGACTTCAGAATGTCTTTCCTTCACTGGAAATTCTCTGGGAAAGCTAATATTTGTCCCAAATATATGTATAGACATTTCATCTTTGCAAGAATTCTTGATAGGTTTGATTTAGAAAATAAATTGCTCAAAGAAATTTGTTTAAAAGTGGGAAACATGGTTTGGAAGCAACAGATTGACCATGAAGGAATTGTCTTTAAATGCAGATTGTGCTTTACTACAAGCCGCTTGATGGCCAAATGACCCGAGTCTTCTAATTAAGCTCCTCATCACAAGCAGGCTACTTGGTGGAAAGGAGCTACACATCAAAACCAGTTTGTTGCTTTTGATTGTGAGGAGGATGTGGTCCTGAAGACCTCACTTGACAATTCATCTTCTTATACTTTTGACTCTATGGCTCCATCTCTCCAAGCTTCTAAGGGAGAGGTGTTAAATTTTTTAAATCCTTCTATTAAGGATGGCGCCTCTCCCTTTTCTAATACTAATGCATGCTCACCATCCAAAGCCACAGTGCACACCACTACAGATTATTTGTTGAAAAACCCCCTTTCGGATGCCTTGGTGACCCCCTTATCATGGAATCTCTTTTGCAAATTATGTTGATTAGGTTACAATGAAAAGAATGAAAGGTAGACTACTCCCGCTAGAAATGGTAATAATGGAAGCAAGATGATACTTTGATCTCATGTAAAGAACAGGTATCATGGTTAAGGAATTTTTTTTAAGTTTAGTTGACACATCTTGGATGGATAAATCTTTTTTAAGGATCTAGCGAACCTGTGGTTACCAGAATCCAATGCTTTGGCACCTTGTTTTGTGGCTCTTGGGTGCCTTACCCAAGTTACCTATAGCAAATAATGTTATTTATAATTAACATACAAATATAGTATTTAAAAATATTTTTAAGGCATTAAATTATATCTTTTACATTATTTGAGGTGTAAAATTTTAAAATAGATTGTAGTGTAAAAGACAAAATTTAAATATTTGAATACCCTATTTAATTTTATATATAATCACTAATCATTAATTTGACCTGTAAATGGTTGTCAAATTTATGTTAAGGGGTTTTTGTGAACATACTCATGCCAATGTAATCCACCGCTTGCTGCCATCATATTTATGCTTCTCGGCATTATTAGTTCCATTAACTTGAACTCTATACATAAAAAACCAATAATGCAGTAATCCTTTAAAAATGTATTTCCAGAGAGTATAGTATGGTTTAGAAAATGTTTTTCCTTGGCAACTTCTCCATGGACTGGTTGCATAATGACCTTGAAAATATTCTTTTAGATCAAATACAAGGGCAATAAAAGCTAACAATTGTTATAGCAATAGCTTAAACATTAATGAATTTATCAAATAATATAACTGAAAATTTCACTTCTTAGAATTTAAAATGAAGATGGTACATGTCATATGTAACAAGCTCAGGCAAAGATAAAATAATGCCTGTACAATTACTGGCTCAAATTTAAAAGATATTCAAATAACAAAAACTACTAAGTACTTACACATTGCAGTACCTAACTTTTACAGGTGAGTATGTTAATATTTATATCTTTACAATGAAATTTAAAACAGTATCATTTAATTCCACTGATACAAAAACATTGCCCTACATTTGTTTTACTTTTCATCAAGAAAAGATCCAGCACAAAATTCCAGTGACAACAATCAAAGCATATGTGAATTTTTAAATGACTAGAATGTTTGTGAAAGCCTTTGAGCAAATGGTAGAATTTAGAATAGCTAAAGTTATCTATTTACAATGAAATTTAAACAGTATCATTTAATTCCACTGATACAAAAGCATTGCCCTACATTTGTTTTACTTTTCATCAAGAAAAGATCCAGCACAAAATTCCAGTGACAACAATCAAAGCATATGTGGATTTTTAAATGACTAGAATGTTTGTGAAAGCCTTTGAGCAAATGGTAGAACTTAGAATAGCTAAAGTTATCTAACTAAAATTATGCGAGAACATTAGCAGATGATGGCACCAAAAAAAGATTAAACTTCAACGCACAAAAAAATAGCTACCTAAAGCATCATAGTAGTCACTTGGGTCATATCCATGTGGATCAAATATATCCTTTCTGAAACAGCTGCCAATTTGATCTATCTCCTGATACTTGACAGCCCGTTGTAAAAAGTCAGGATTACGATAACCCTTTGAATTGCGCAATTCTTCATTGAAGCTTCTTCCGGCATTCTTTAACGCAAGATATCTATTGATCTTATTCTGCATTACATCAGATTCCAATAAATTAACAGTTCAAATTGCAGCCAATGAATAAACTGAATTATTGAATGAGATAACACATATTCTAGTAGATTCGCTATCACCACATCTATTTGGCTTCCCCACAAAATACAATAAATCCAACAAATATAGAGAATCACCACTTGTACATCACTTTATGAATTCATGCATCAATAAAGGCAATATTACACCATAATACTTCAGAAAGGTAACAACAGAGATTTTAAAACTGACTTGTAGCTCCTCTGAGCACTTGCTTGTTGGAGGTGGTGGAAGAAAGTCTGCCAGAGGATCCTGATCTGGTTGTTGCAGCTCCATTTTGGCTAAGCCATTCAACTCCGGAGAAACCACAACTTCAGGTTCTTTTGTTGTAGCAGAATCAATTGATTGTGTATCACTTTCAGGCTTAGCAAGAGTTTCTGCCAGCAAACCTGGTTGAGGGGTTGAAGTTTTACCAGGAGTCGAGAGTTGACCCATTGCTGGCGATGTCTTCTCTATAGGGTCTCCTGCAAAAAGGCCCAAAATCAAAGGCAACATTAGATCAGCACCTAATAAATACTAGTAAATCATTTCTACTGATCAGAACAAAGTTACAAACACTATAGCTGACTAGATCTATAACCATAAGGCATCTCCTTCATTTATGAGACTCAGACATTTTCACGCATACCAATCTTCAAACTACTGATGAAAATGGCAAAAACTACTCTAGGATAAAATAAGTAGTACCATTTCCAGCCTGAGGCTCTTGACCAAAAACAACTGCATCAGTGCTAACTATTTCTCCCTCCTGCAACACAGAAAGAGGCACACATTAGAGCTTAAAATGCAATATCAGTTTAATTTTACAAAACTACTAAAGTTTTAAATTACACCTTTGTTTAAGATTCATTATTACAAAATTAACAGAAAAAATGGAGCTGTTAGAGAACCTTGGAAACATCCGTGCATCAGAAAGCAAAGCACACAGCATAAGGTTTAGAAAGTGTGGAATCTCAAGAAGCATTATGTTTTAAAGCCAGTTAAGGCAATCAAAAAACCCCATCATCAATCCAACCCAAAAACTGATCTCTAACTTAAGTAAACATTTCCAAGGCCTAAAAACTGAGTTACTGGTTTGCTGGTACTGGCCCGCCAGTTCAGGTCTGGTCCGGCACGGATATCGATCCGCATCCAATCCGCCCTGGGGGCTGTCCACTGGGCATACCCGCACCAAATTTGGCAGGGACAGACACCCAAGTGGCAAATTTAGTCAGTTTTTTTTTTTTTAAATTAATTTTTTTGACTTATAATAATGACCAAAAAGAAAAATTCACCCTCCCCACTCCCCCGTCTCCCCTCCCCCGAAACCCTAAAACATGGTACCGAATACATCTTAAAGACAAAAACAAACCCGTTTCTCATATTGTGAATGAAAAACCAAAAAAACCAACCCATTTCTCATATTGTGAATGAAAAACCAAAAAAACTATTCATCCTTGCTAAACTTTCATTATTGCTTGCCATTGTACGAAGAGAGTTAAAGATTGTCAGTGAACTTTCCAAACTGGTTGGTTTGCTATTCCTACATACACATTTGCAAGAGTTCATTTGTTGCCAAGGAGATCATAGAGGAAGATTTCTACAAAAGAGGTAGGTTTTTTTAAGTTTTTGGTTTTATTTCTACATTTTTTTTGTTTTGAAATTTTTGTTTTGTTTTCATTCTTCTATGAATCTATAACACATGAATATATATAACCCAAACTCTCCCTTTTGGAGAAATGTTGAAATGGTAGAGCAACTTTCAGGTGGTAGGGGTTATGTTTCGATTAGGTGTGGTGTGATGTTAGATATTCAAGCTCATACAATTGAGTGAAAGGCCATTTGTGCCCCATCCCTGGGCTAGACATCAAAGCTTGTACAAGCAAAAATAGTGAATTCCAAAAGCACAAGTCAAGGCATATATTAATGAGAGAGAAAAAGTAGATCAAGCAGCAGGTTGTAAATCAAATCATCCTTTGTAAAGAAAGGATATATGAGTGTGTTGTACTTGGACACCAGTGCAAAACATCCTCTACTATACAATCATACAGCAAACATTTTCTAACTTGCTCGTGCCCCTTTAGCTTCCAAAAATTTGTTTGTAACCATCATCTGCCCAATTTTGTAAGTCGAAAAGCCACCTTTGCATGTTGGAGTGTCTATTAGGCTTCCTTCTCAATCTTCCAAGATTAGAACTCACATTCTTTGATGCAAATTTGAACTTTTTTGGACTCCCTGCAGCATTTTCCATCATTCTTCTTGGTTCTAAACACATTTGTCATGCCCCCACCATGACCAGTTACCGCACTAAAGTATAAAAGAAACCAAGCATTAAAAATATTACAAAGATAAACATTAACAATTTAAATATTATTATTATAATCATTATAATATATAAATATTAAAATATATATAAAACTAATATAAAAATAAATATACTAGCAGTTTATAAATATAATGATAAAATAAGAAAAATATAATATATTAATATAAACATAAAATAATATATGTATATATTTAAGTAAATAAAGTGCAGCAACTGAAAGATTACAAAGGCAGCAATCAGGTTTCCTTTGGTAAATAATAAATACCAACAGCAAACACATTCCATGAAGACAGCGATTAGAATTAATAAAGGGAGGCAGCGATTAGAATTAGTAAAGGGATGTGTCCTTTGCAAACAAATAGAGGTGACCCTTCCCCACCATGGGAGGTATAAAGGGGAGGAAAAAAAAAGTTAATATGGGGGGACACATACAGATTTGCATAGAAAGAGATAGAAGAGATAAATGCAGAATTAAGAGAACAGTTAACCGCAGGTTTGTGAAAAGAATTCATGCAGACATAAGAAGTTTATGACGAAGGAGCAGAAATATAATATGGAGATCTAATGATAATTGTGCAAATCTAAAAGGGAAAATATGCAGAACAAAAGAGATATATACAGATCTTAAAGAGGTAAATACAGATTTGAAAACAGATATAAAAGGAACGGAAATAACAGGTAAGTATAATATATATATATATATATTCATTTATGCAATTACTTGCAGCAATTATTGAGCCTTATAAGTAATTATAATTCTTTAATATAAATGTGGATAATAGATTCTTATTCGTTTGATTTACACTAAGCAATATCTTCTGAATATGAAGAACGGATCAAGCATCTTGGAATTTATTTTCAAACTAATACCTGTGAACTACAGCAGATTGATCTGAATAAGACATCTGCAACAGTAATAAATTTATCTGCCTGCTGAGGTTATAGCGGTAATATAAGTCATAGATATTTTGGTATGCAATTTGATGTTTTTGTTTAACTGCATTAATTCTATGCATTTCATATAGAGCCTAATAAGAACTGCAATTCTAATTAAGTTATTAGTCTAACCATAAGTTATTTATGCCTCTATAATCGATCATGGGAAGAAGACACAGAAGTACAAGGGGGATAGTAGTTATGAGATTTCACACTAAGTAGGCCACCCCTAATGGATGACTGAAAAAGTGTCTGCCATTAGTGAGCCAACGGGGTTGCCTATCCACCCTTGGGCTTAGAAAGAAGAAATGCACCGGGCATCCTAGTGCAGCTTCATCTCCGATCTTCCCAATGATTGATTATTAGAGTGGATAATACCCTTAAATTCGTGTTGATCGTAAGAGGAATGGGTAAGGCTGCAAGGGTAGGGAATGTAGATACAATTTGTTTGCCAAGTACACCACCCCATGTTGGGTGACTTTAGTGTCTGAAAACTTGAGGGCCAAGAGGGATGGTATATCCACTCTTGGGCTTGGTATGGATAGCTTAAAGCGGACTTATCATGCTCCTCATGCAAGTCCCAGTATGATCCAACTTCCAATGTGCATTATGGACATTGTGTGATTTATATTATTTGAAATACTTATGTATTTAAATGGTTTAAATAGATAAGATATTTATTATATATGTTTGATCATATGAATATTATCTAACATGATTGCAGGACCTAAACCAAGATTTATCTTGCTTAAAGCATTTAATTGGTAAGATATAACCCTAACTACACTACACTTGTGATTCTAGGGCAAGATTTAGGGTTATCTAACAAGGGGACATTCAGCATTCCAACGTCTTACTACACCTCCTTGGCCTTGTGATCATTCTCCAGTGTAATTGTGAAGATTGATTTGCTATTCTTTATACTCTCCTTTATTGTTCAGTATTTTAATTGTTTACTATTGGCATTGTGGAGCTATCACCTCCTCCTCCTACCATACACACTAGGATATTTCTCCCCATAGACTAGGGATTAATGTCATCATTGTTGTTCTTAGTCCTAGATATAGATAGGCTAGGTCTGTACACTCTCTAGTTCCATCTCTATTTTAATTGTCCATGGAGGTTGGAAAACCAAACTAGGGGCTTGACCATTTTTTGCAAGCTACCAAACAATCCAAACATTTTTGTTGTCCTAGCTACATGTCTCCAAGGTGTTCAACCACATGGAGGTTTGCTACTATCTCTTTCTTTCCTTGTTCTGTCATGTCCCCCCAAATGATGATACTAAAATATAAAAATGACCAAACAATCATTATAATTATAATTAACGAATTCATTATAATTAATAAAATATACATTAGCAAATTCATTATCATCGTATTTCTGAATATAAATATAAATATATTAAATAGAGTGTAAATACAAATATATATAAATATTGAATAACATATAAATATAAATATATCAAAATAAATATAAGTATAAATATTGACTAACATATAACACATAAATACTGAAGAACACATAACTATAAACATATTAAAATGAACATGTATAATAGTCATTAAAATATATACCAAAACAAGCCTGAGCGACTCATCATAGACAGCAACCACTAAAGTCATGTCCCTTCAAACAGAAAGAACACGACTGTCCTAAAGAGCACATCTCTTCTCAACGTGAGAGGGTATAAAGAAGGTGAGGGGAATCGGAAGAAAGGAGGGAAGATATTCTGCACAAAAATCTGATTCGCTGGCTGAAGGGAAGGACACAATAAGAGAAAAAGGCATAGAATAAGGAAGAGAAAGGATATATTCTGAAGAATCACTGTCAGCAATCTGACAGGCAGAAATCAGAGATATAGAGGAAAAGAATAGGAATCGAATAAGAAGAAAGAACATATTCTGTCAGTAATTCTCTGAAATCTGATCACCAGCAGAGAGCAGCAGACTAAGGTAAGGTAAGGTTGGTAACTATTTATATAGGAAATAAGATTTATTAAGTACAATTATGAATTTATCTATTAATGATGGTCAAATATATTAGCAATCTAAATAACAGCTGATGCTTTATAAATATATTTAAATCTATTATGATTGACTACTAAATAACAATTGATGTTTTATAAATATATTTAAATATATTATGATTGACAAATATATTTAAATCTATTAGGATTGATGAATATATAATTGATGGTTGATAAATATATTTGATAAGTACATTAGGCATGTGGATAGCAAAGATATATATATATATATATATATATATATAATTTAATGATGCTTGCAGCATTTATTGAGCCTTAAATGTAAGGTTGAAGGGAGCAAGTTAGGAGGGTGCTGTTTACGGGCCTCCCATGCTAAGCACGCCACTTCGAGGGTGGAATTGTCTTGGTCGGATGTTCCTACCGCTCGGGGCCAAGGGGTGGGTTGTCTTGGTTGGACGTTTGCGCTCTTGGGCTTGGATGGGTTGAGTAGTTTACAAGCACCCCTTTCAAGGCTTCCCCTATCAAGCCAAACTGTGATTGATTGTTAGGATGGAGTCTCAATCATAAGGAGGATGGATAATGATGCAAGAGCATCCTTGGTTCACAAGCAATCTTGCATCAACCAAAAATATTTGCATTTTAGTCAGTTCAGTCATAAGCAGTTTTTGTATTTTTCCACATTCTGTCGTAGTTTCATTTCAAACCTTGTGGAGCTAGACTTAGCATCTAGACATGTTCATCTACATCATATCCGATTTCCAGAGCATTTGGGCCTGTTACCGGAAAGTTATCGCTATCAAAAGATCAACTGTTTTCTCAGAACGGAGCATCCTAATAGTCTTGGACAATCAGCTCAAGGAGAAGACTTGCGGAGCCTAATGACACATCATTCAATGTTTTGTGATTCGTGGCCAACCTTCCTTGGGATTCCGCACTTCATTTCATTCATTTGCGGAGGAGTCTTATCCATTTAAGTCTGACCTATCTGTGTATACACGTTAGACCTCTTCCGTGGAGTGTGAAACCTTCTTGGGCCGACATGGAGGAATCTTATGATCTAGAGATGATATATATTGATGTAATAGATCCTTAGGAAAGTAGTTTTATAGATCTAGAGAAGATTGATAGTTTAGATTCTTTGCGAAGGAGCTTCACTGCTATATCTTGAGCATATTCTGTAATTGAGAGATCAGGCCTGTGAGCCCTAATTGTAAGCCCGCATGTTGCCGGCCAGTTTGTATTTGAATTCTATCATATATATATTGAATGACTAAATCTGCATTTGTTTCATATCTTTGAGTTGTTTTCCATTGTGTTTACTCTGGTTGCACGGTCTGGACCGTTCTCTTTGAGGACCCTCCTAACCGTGACTACACCAAGTGGTATATGAGCGAAAGTTCAAATCTTTGGGAGTGAATTAAGCGAAGTTGGCGAAGGATTTCCGTAAGATCTTGTTGTGGACAGATCGCCAAATCCAAGATAGGTTACTTGTGTCGTAACCAATTGCCAATTGTGAGGCAGTTGTCACCTTGTAGCCTGATCGTTGAACTTGAGGGAGTTTGCACTTGATCCTAGGAAGAGATGCCGCCAAGGAGAATACCCGTTGTTGGTACAATGGCCAGAAGGATAGATGAGATGATGGAATTGATGAAAACCATGCGAGTTCACCTTGATGTTGTTGAAGAAGATAGAAGAAGAGGATTTACACCTAGACCTAACGCCGAAAGTGATGATGATGATGAATTTCGATCTACTGATCAAAATGGTGAAACCCTAGGAAATGAAGAAGAAGAAGAATTAGATCAAGTGAAGATGTTGCGAGCTATTTCAAAGATTGGAAAGAGACCTAGAGTTGATGTGCCGAACTATACTGGTAATTTAAATCCTAAGGAGTTGATTGACTGGATAAATGACCTAGAAGAATACTTCGAGTATGAAGAAATTGAAGATTCGGAGAAGGTGAAATTTGCAAAGACAAAGTTGAAGGGACATGTTGCTATTTGGTGGAAAGAAGTACAATTGGATAGAAACAAAAGAGGAAAAGAAAAGATTACAAAATGAGATAGAATGGTGACAAAGCTGAAGAATCAATTTATACCTGCTGACTATGAGTTGGAGTTGTTGAAGAAACTTCAAAATTTGAGACAAAAGGAGAAATCTGTGAAGGAGTACACTAAAGAATTTCATAAGATGATCATAAGGACTGGACATAGCGACACAAGCAAGGAGAAAGTGGTTAGATACATCAGTGGACTAAGATTGAACATTCAAGAAGAACTGAGTTTGGTAAGGATGACTACAATGGAAGAAGCATGTCAGTTTGCCTTGAAAGTTGAAGAGGAGTTGAATAAAAAGCATGAGCAAAGACAAAGAGGTAGAGGAGGTAAATTTCAGAGAAGCGGAACATTTTTCGGAGGAGAGAGATCTTATGCAGAGCAAAACAAACAAGAGAACACATTCAAGAAAGAAGATAGAGATAACAGTGTAGACCGAAGAGATGATAGAACCTTCTATCGGAGAGGAAACCCCAATTCATACCGGAGTGAAGGATACATAAGAGAAGGAAGAGGAACTGATAGGAGAGTATTCAGAGGAACCTGTTTTAAGTGTGGAGGTGAAGGACATAGAGCCTTTGAATGTAATCAAGGAAGTACAAGCAAAAGGACAGAGAACAGTGGAAGAGTGGCCTATGTTGAAGAACTTGTTGGATCACCAAGTTCGGTTGGTAAACCTGAGAAAGGAGAATCACTTGTGATGAGGAGAGCACTATTTCAAGTAGAGACAAATGAAGAACCACCGCAAAGGAAAAGTTTGTTCAGAACCAGATGCAAATCAGGAGGTAAGTGTTGTAAAGTTGTAATTGATAGCAGTAGTTTAGATAACCTAGTTTCAGAGAGATGGTGACTAAGCTGAAGTTGGAAAGATTGAAACACCCTAAGCCCTATCAGATAGCATGGATTCTGGATGATCATAAGGTACTGGTGAGTGAACAATGTTTGGTGAAATTTCATATTGGATCTTATCATGATGAAGTCTTGTGTGATATTATGCCTATGGATGTATGTCATATTTTGTTGGGTAGACCTTGGCAGTATGATAGAAAAGCTATACATGATGGGAGAAAGAATACATATACCATAACATCAAATGGAAAGAGAAATTACCTTGATTCCTTTGGAAGATGATCCTAAGAGTGAGGTGTGTGGGAATGTTAGAATCTGTTTGGTAGATGGAAGAAAATTCCTGGATGGTTTGAGACATGAGAAAGTGTTATGCTTTGATCCCTAAGAAGCCTAAAACATTGAAGAAGGAGAATGAAGAATCATAGTCGGAGGAGATAAAAGAGTTGCTAACAGAGTATGGAGACATCATATCAGATAATGTACTTGAAGGATTGCCACCTGTAAGGAGTATCAGTCATCACATGGCTCTTATACTTGGAGCTAGTTTTCCTAATAAAGCAGCACATAGAATGACACTAGCAGAGAATAAAGAACTGAATAGACAGAAACAAGAGTTGTTGAGGAAAGGTTTGATCAGAAAAAGCTTGAGTCCTTGTGTAGTACTTGCAGTATTAGCACCGAAGAAGGATGGAGAATGGAGAATGTGTACAGACTCTAGAGCAATAAACAAAATCGCAGTTAAGTATAGATTCCCTTTGCCTATGATGGATGATACCATGGATTGTTTGAGTGGAGCAAAGTATTTTACAAAGATAGACTTGAAGAGTGGATACCACCAGATCAGAATCAGAGAAGGAGATGAATGGAAGACTGCTTTTAAGACAAATGGTCGTATGAGTGGTTAGTGATGCCTTTTGGATTGACAAATGCACCGAGTACTTTCATGAGGTTGATGAATGAAGTCTTGAAGAGATTCTTGGGTAAGTTTGTGATTGTATATTTGGATGACATCCTGATTTTCAGTAAGACAAAGGAAGAACATTTGCAGCACCTAAGACAAGTATTGCAAAGACTGAGAGAAGAGAAATTGTTGATAAACCTTAAGAAGTGTAGTTTCTTGAAGGAAGAGTTGGTATATCTAGGATTTGTGATTTCTGCGGAAGGATTGAAGATGGACCCTGAGAAAGTAAGAGCAATTGTTGAATGGCCTACACCTGAGACCATTGGAGAAGTTAGATCATTTCATGGATTAGCTAGTTTCTACCAGAAGTTCATCCGAAATTTCAGTTCAGTATGTAACCCTATGATAGAGACAATGAGAGGTGACAAAAAGAACTTTAAGTGGACATCTAGAGCAAATAAGATTTTTGAATTATTAAAGCAGAAGGTGACAGTGCAACCTGTTTTGGCATTACCAAATTTCAATAAGGTATTTCAAGTTGATTGTGATGCGAGTGGAAATGCAATAGGAGCAATGTTAAGTCAAGAAGGTAGACCTGTAGCATATTTCAATGAGAAGTTGAATGATGCAAGGAGAAGATATTCAGTTTATGATCAGGAGTTCTATGCCATAATTCAAGCCTTGAAGAAGTGGAGACATTACTTATTGCCTAAAGAGTTTGTGTTGTATACAGATCATCTTTTAACAGTCAAGGTAAGTTGAATCAAAGACATATGAGACGGGTAGAGTTCATGCAGAGTTATACTTTTGTTTTGAAGCATTGGAGCGGATAATCAAATAAAGTTGTTGATGCATTGAGTAGGAGAAGGAACTTGTTGACAGAGATGAGTGTTGAAGTATTAGGTTTTGATGAATTGAAGCATATGTATGAGGGAGACACTGATTTTTCAGAACCTTGGAAAGCATGTAAGGAACCTGTTATGATAGATAGAAGCAAGTGGTTGGACTATTTCATTCAAGAAGATATGTTGTTCAAAGGAAATCAGTTGTGCATACCTAGAAGTTCAATGAGAGACAATCTGATAAAAGAGAAGCATAGTGGTGGATTGGCAGGACATTTTGGCATTGATAAAACAGTGGCATTGGTGAGTGAAAACTAATTTTTGGCCTCAGATCTATAAGGATGTAAGGAAATTTGTTCAGAGTTGCAAAGTTTGTCAAGTTGCAAAAGCGAGTAGTTAGAACATTGGATTGTACAAACCTTTGATAGTACCGGAGAGACTGTGGGAAGACATAAGTATGGATTTTGTAGTAGGATTGCCGAATAGACAGATTTTCAAAGATGGCTCATTTCATACCCTGTAAGAAGACAACTGATGCAATACATGTAGCAGACCTATTTTTTAAAGAGATTGTGAGATTGCATGGATTACCTAAGAGTATAGTTTTTGACAGAGATACAAAATTTGTTGGATACTTTTGGAAGACACTTTGGAAGAAGATGAAGACAGATTCAAAGTTCAATTCAACATTTCATCCACAGACAGATGGACAGACAGAGGTAGTGAATAGGAGTTTGGGAAATTTGTTGAGATGTTTGGTTGGAGAGAAGGCAGGAGGTTGGGATTTGATTCTTTCACAAGCAGAGTTTGCATACAATAAATCAGTGAACAGGAGTATAGGAAGAACACCTTTTGAGATTGTTACCGGAGCAAACCCTAGAGGAGTAGCAGAGTTGAGAGATATTAGTATGGAAGAAAAGAGAAGTGCAGAAGCAGAAGAATTTGCAGATCACATGAAGACAATGCACAATCAGGTTAAGAAACATCTAGAGGAGATGAACAGTAAGTACAAAGAACAAGCAGACTCATCATAGACAGCAACCACTAAAGTCACGACCCTTCAAACAGAAAGAACACGACTGTCCTAAAGAGCACATCTCTTCTCAATGTGAGAGGGTATAAAGAAGGTGAGGGGAACCGGAAGAAAGGAGGGAAGATATTCTACACAAAAATCTGATTCGCTGGCTGAAGGGAAGGACAGAATAAGAGAAAAAGGCATCGAATAAGGAAGAGAAAGGATATATTCTGAAGAATCACTGTCGGCAATCTGACAGGCAGAAATCAGAGATATAGAGGAAAAGAATAGAAATCGAATAAGAAGAAAGAACATATTATGTCAGTAATTCTCTGAAATCTAATCACCAGTAGAGAGCAACAGACTAATGTAAGATAAGGTTGGTAACTATTTATATAGGAAATAAGATTTATTAAGTACAATTATGAATTTAGCTATTAATGATGGTCAAATATATTAGTAATCTAAATAACAGCTGATGCTTTATAAATATATTTAAATCTATTATGATTGACTACTAAATAACAATTGATGTTTTATAAATATATTTAAATCATAGTTGCCGTGAGACTGGTACTGGTACTGGTACGGGAGACTGGTAACGGTACCAGTACGGCATTTTTTTGAAAGTAATCTCCACAAGAGCATTGGCCCTATTTAAAATCGTAGAAATTCCACGATTTTAAACAAGGCCAATGCTTGTGTGGAGATTACTGGTGATGGCTGATGCTAAATATAAAATAAATTATAAAACAATCTGAAAAATCAAAAATTAGTATTAGTATTAGCCTTGCACTATAATAATGTGCACAACATGAACTTGAAGATATCCAGGCCCAGCCGACATTTCACATTCAAAAAGCACGGGAGATTGGAGAGTTGGAGAAGGATAAGCACAGGAGAGGTAGAAAAATTTAAAATTTAAAATACAGTAAATACTGTAAGTCTGTAACTTACTAACTGAAGTCTGATATCGCATGCTAAATGATGCGTCTACCTTCTAAAAGTCGCAATTTAGGTTTTTTGCTTTATGTTTGGCCTTTGAAACGCAGGATACTTCGCGGGAGACGCGGGAGACTTCGTGGGAGACACCATTTTCTAGAGCCGGAGACTTGGGATACGGCGAGAGACTTTTGAAAAGTTTCCAGGCGCCTGAAGACATCCCAGGGTACTAGTGCGGTGTCGGAGACGCATCTCCGTCTCCGAGACGCGTCTCCCGGCAACTATGATTTAAATATATTATGATTGACAAATATATTTAAATATATTAGGATTGATGAATATATAATTGATGGTTGATAAATATATTTGATAAGTACATTAGGCATATGGATAGTAAAGATTAATATATATATATGTATTATTTATGATTGTCTAATAATGATGCTTGCAGCATTTATTGAGCCTTATAAGAATTATGATTCTTTTATGTAAATGAATAGATTGTATATATATTTATGATCAATCAAATGTAAGGTTGAAGGGAGCAAGTTAGGAGGGTGTTCTTTACGGGCATCCCATGCTAAGCACGCCACTTCGAGGGTGGAATTGTCTTGGTCGGACGTTCCTGCCACTCGAGGCCAAGGGGTGGGTTGTCTTGGTCGGATGTTCGCGCTCTTGGGCTTGGATGGGTTGAGTAGTTTACAAGCACCCCTTTCAAGGCTTCCCCTATCAAGCCAAACTGTGATTGATTGTTAGGATGGAGTCTCAATCATAAGGAGGATGGATAAGACAACATGGATAGGAAAAGCAAATACAAGTGTGTTCCACTAAGCACGCCACTCTGAGGGTGGAATTGTCTTGGCTCAGACGTTCCTGCTACTCGAGGCCAAGGGGTGGGTTGTCTTGGTCGGACGCTCGTGCCCTTGGGCTTAGATGGATAGCTTCAGGTGGACTTATCATGTGTCTCATCCAAGTCCTATTATGACTAGAGCTCCACAATGCATCATGGATATTGGTAGTTATGGATAGCTTAAATAGATAAGGCATTTATTATGTTTCGATCATATGAAATTATATTTCCAATATTATTTGACGGTAAACAACTAACCATGATAGGGAAGTTGAGGGCCTACGAGGAGGGGAAACAGCGTGTGGGTCACCCTCTAAGTACACCACCCATATGGATAGCAAGGGACACATGAGCCAAGAGGGGCGTACTGCTCTTGGGCTTAGAGGAAATGACTATCTAGGACACCCTACTGTAGTTGCACCCTCAACCTCTCAATATGATTGAGCAATGACGGCTCTGGTACAAGGGAACAGCGGTAGAACGCTAGGCACACCACCCCATATGGATGGCAAGGGCCACATGGGGCCAAGAGGGGCATACTGCTCTTGGGCCTAGGGTTTCTTGGGCACCCTATCAGACTATCATACCCAAGGAAGAGTGAATTAGGAAAATCCAAAGAAGATTCAATATGCTTATAAAATGATGTTGTCTTATTTTATAAATGTCTACTAACATCTTTGCAGGTCAATAGGTAGTTGTATCCCTAACCACGTTCTCTTTGACTTCTTTACATGCATGCTAATTAATCTTATCTTGTAAATATTCTCTGACTCTGTTTTGCAGGAACCCACCCGTTCTATAAACATCCCCAAAACCAAGGTAACCACTTGGAATTGATAAATTAGGGCAGGTTTAGGGTTATCCCAAAAAGGGGATATTACATGTTCATCTTGTTATTTCATTAGTTTTGGTTAGCTTAGCTTCATTTTTATCATTTTTGTATTATCTGGTATCCACTATTTTGTTGCTTTGGTTGTCCTTGTTTCTTGTTGTGCAGAAGTGTTCAAAATCTAGGAAAATCTTGTTTTGCAACTTTTTGGGATGACAATGTGTAACTAGGATGTCAACGCATTACACATGCATCCATGCATTGCAATAGTGTTCGTGACAATGAGCTTCTCAAGTGACTTGCTAGGTACATCTTGAAATTTTCTCTTGCACTACGAATTTTAAGCATGCTTAGCATATAGCTGTTAAATTCTTTTTTACACCTTTCCTCCTTGACCTTGGTGGTTGTTACATTCAATGTAGCTTCAAAATTTAGGGACTCCGTCTCTTCTAATATTGGATCATCTTTGTGAGGGGCCTTTCTTGGTGAGATTTTGGTGGGACTTTCCTACCCTTGCCTCTTGTTGAAGTCCTTGCCATGATGTTGCAAAATAATTCCCACAATAGCTTAATAAAAATCCAAATGTGCTAGAATTTTTACTATTATTACTCAAGTCTAATCCTCACTTGGTGAAGAAAAATCTACAAGAAACTTGAAGTTTTGCAGCCTTTAGAAGCTAATTGGAGGAAACTCTAATTTTGCAATAACTTCAAATACATTTCAATCTTCCTCAAATCTAGATTGTAGCTTATATTATGTGTCCTAGATCACCCCTCCAAATTTTTTAAAAAACTACATTTATGAGAGAGAGATATGCAATTGACAACATCACCTCCAAAACAAAACAAAAAATTGCCCTTCTCACCTTCGAGATACAGAGAACATGCTCTAATACCCCTTGTAATGAAATCACTTAACACGAGAGAAGAATATAAAAGAAAATAAGATGCTTATTATATTGAGGGGCAACCTCCAAAAGTTTTCAATAAGAACAAACTTGCAATACCATTCCAAACAACTACTCACTACCTCCTATATATAGGCATATCATTGGGCAATATTATTACCCTAATCCGAAGGAGGCTGACTTAGCTTATAATAAATATTTTTAGGGACTAATAAATGACTCAAATAATTGGCCTAGCTTATGTGAGCTGTAGTTACTTATCACATATCCCATTAAAACCAATTGTTAAGGGAATACCATAGAGTATGTTAAGTCGGTCAACACTAATAGTCTACGTTAAGCAAGGGTATAAATATAAGATCATTGTGAAAGTAAACAGATAACTGGAGAATGAATCATCAACTCTCTATGGTTATATACAAAGTTCTCTTTTATTTGTTGTCTTAGATATTAACAATTTTCCCTATGGATAGCTTTCTCTCTTACATGATAGTATTTTTTTTCTATTAAAGGTAAATAACAGTCTAAAATATTAAACAGCAAAACAACAAATTTCCCCTACAACAGGTAAATGAAACAAACAGCCCAGAAGTAACAAACAGCAAGAAACCCAAAAAGGAAGATTGGCAACACCCAAAGCAAAGAGTCACACTAGAGTTGATTAAGCACTACAGCAGCCTCCCATTCCTCAAAGAGGGACTCCACATGACATCCTATGAACTCAGCATCCTCATGGAGAGACATCATAGTATTTAGGCTTTTAGCACTTGCTTAATTTAGTGCTACTATCAAAGCCATTGTCCTTGCCTAACTTCTTATGTTTACAATACAGGTTTGTACCCCCATTGAGTACATGGCTTAAAGAAAACAATTTTAAGGGATCAAGCTCTTATAGAAAAAGTAGATTATACATCGATACATGGAGACAGGAAATGCATAAATTGATGACTAGCTCTATTACGACTGACAAGAAAGTGACCTTAAGATCAAATGGCAACAATCAATAGCAAAAGAAACCAACCCGAGAGAGAGGTGTAGAAACACTATAAATGTTGATAAGCTATCTGATGCATTCCATATAAATGGCATGCAATGTGGTGGAGACAGAAGATAAAAGATTTTAACATGTGGATAAAAACCTTGTGCTTTCCACATTCCTAATCTGCTCTAGGAACTATCCAATTTTGACAGTAGTTTCAGTAGAATTTCTCTGTGGTTTAAGCTTCTTAGTTGGAGGCAGAGTTTACAGATACTCTCCAACCCCCAGATACGCGTATCAATATAGTCCAGATACTGCCAGACATATTCAAACAGGAATCCACATCTTTAGTCATATCCACTACATTGACATATAGTTCCAGGCCATCTGGAATCATATCTGTTCATATTAATTAAATCGTTAAAAATGTTGAGAAACATCAACACATATGGTATCATCTCTGTCTTTCGATGTATAAATAGGTGAAATTCTAAATGCCCTATCCAGTGATATCAGAATCAAGGAATCTTGAAAATTTTCCGTATCCATATTCAATGACATATCTGTATCAGAAACTGTATCCTTTTGCATACAACACTCATTGCTTGTCTCAGTGAAAACAGGTCCGGTTTGCTTGTTTTTATTCTTGGAAAAATTCTCCTTGCCCTAAGGAAGCTCAATAAGAATTCCTAAATTTGGTTCTTGTTTCTGTCCTTGAAGGAAAAAAAATGATTATCCTTCAGGAAGCTCAATAAGGCTTTTGAAAATTTGGTCAATGGGTTCAAACTTCAGTTCACCTGAAGCTTTCTAGTTTCAAGTAACATGTGGATATCAAACACTGCTTCTGCATAGACTATAGAGGCAGTAGGATAAATTATTTGCACAATCAAAAGGACTTGATTTTGCATACCATTGATGCATGCAGAATGAGAATTGGAACACTTCAAGATGACAAGAAAGCAAAGAGGTTTCACAAATACTTGGGGGGGAAGTTTGTAGGAATTGCAAAAGGTTCCAAAGGTCATATACCTCATAAATGGCCAAGGAAACAAGACACCATCTCCCTACATTAGTGGAGATGGATTCCCCAATCTTTAGAACAGCATTTATGAAAGATTGTTAAGAGAATGCTCAGATTGTTTGGGACAAAACAGATGCAGATATTGATGGGGACGCCTTTGAGGATGGGAATTATCATAGGCAATCAGCATATTTTCTAAGCAACATGTACAACTCATGTAAGGTTTTAACAAAGAAGATAGGCAGACATGGCAATTTTTTACTTGGGTTTTATGTCAGAAGAACAATATGTTTTCCTGTCTGGATTATTTTTAGAAAACTGGCTAAAGTCTAGATTGCAGACCCCAAAAGAACAACAAACAAAAGAAACAAGTTGGATTTGAACTGCAGATATGTTTTCCTGTCTGGTGTTTTTTTTTCAGTTTGTTGACAACTATTAGGCGTTTTTAGCCGATAGGCTATTATTGTGGGGGAACCCCACCGGCATTTCCAATAGTCAGACTCCAGAAAAAATGTCGGGGTTCCCTCCAGTTTGATTGCCGGTTGTGTACAGGTTGCAAATGCTTTGGTAATCATTTCATACGAATGAAAAGGACTGACGCTATATTTGAAGTGTGCTTCAACAGTTTATCAAACACGCGTACATATGCCAATGACTAAGGTTACCGCATACAGCTGCATGGGTCTGTTACCGGCCTTTTCCCGTGTTTCCATTTGAACACAAAAATCACTAATTTTGGTAAAATATGTCGTGGATTGGATTACTAGACTCCCATTGGATGGGACAGTTGTCTTCATTGTCACCGGGAGCTAAGTTTAAATTTTAGTTTCGCGAATGTTAATTTTTTTTCCTAATTTTTAATTTTTAAAATTTTCAAACTTACTTGAAAAGGAAGGATATTCTTGTAAGATATTATTATAGAATTAATTATAATATCTGTTTCAATGAGCTGCTCTCCACTATTCATCATTTGTAGTTGTTTCCAAATGGTTAACTGTCTAATTTATTTATATATTATTTTAATATAAAATAGAATTATAATTTGAATAAGGTAATACTTATGCAGATTTACTTATATTTTTATGATGAAAAAATTAATAAAAAATAAAAAATATGAAATGGTCTATTTTATAATAAAAAATAAAATTTAGTGAAAACTTCAGCTATAATATTAGTATTTAAAAAAAGATGAAGATTTAAATAATTTAAATATATTTTTTTATAAAAAATAATGTAAATAAATGTTGATGATTGATATATATATATATAATAAATAAAATAAAATGAAATAATTTATATAATAAATAAAATAAAATGATTCTTTAAATAAAATAATATAATTTTTTTTTTTTAAAAATAGTTTTGTGTTATAAAATCCAAACAATAAACAAATAGAAAAATGAAAAATTAAACTTGTATAGGAAGTGTTGTTTTTGGAATGAATTGGAGAGGAGGGTAAAGAAGTAGAGAGGGAAGGATAGAGAAGGAGAAAGAGAGAAGGAAAAAGAAGCAAAGAGGGAAGGACAGAGAAATAGATAGAGAGGAGGGAAAAGAAGTAGAGAGGGAAGGATAGAGAAAGAGAGTGAGGAGGGTAAAGGGACGGAGGGAGGTAGAGAGGGATAGGAGAGATATAGAGAATTAGAGGGAAGAGAGAGAGAGGAATAGAGTAGGGAAGAGGAGGGAAGGAAGGAGAGAGGGTGGAGAAATAGATAGGGAAGGAGAAGAGAGAGAGAAGGATAGAAGAGAGAGAAAGAGGGAAAGGAGAGGGGAAAGAAAGAGGGAAGGATAGAAGAGAGAGGGATGAGGAGGAATAGAGAAAGAGAGAGAGGAGGGTAAAGAAGTAGAGAGGGAAGGATAGAAAAGAGAAAGAGAGGAGGGGAAAGAAGGAGAGGGAAGGATAGAGAAAGAGAGAGGAAAATGAAGAGAGGGAAGGATGGAGGTAGATGGATAAGGAGGGATAGAGGAGAAGGAGAGAGAGGGGAGGAGTAGGGATAGGAGAGAGAATATGGATGGATGGAGAGGGGAGGGAGAGGAGGGGAGAGAGGACGAGAGAGGGAAGGTCAACAACAACATGAGGGAGCCTGGCGTAAGTATTGCACCTTATTGGGGTGCAAGTGCTAGTGGCTAGTCTTGTTAAGGGGAATCTGATTCATGCTATGCTTATTAATTATATAAAAATTCATCAAATATTTTATATTTATTAGCAGATTCCGTCACAATAACTTGATCCTATTTCATTTATAAAGTAAAACACGTAAGGCCAAAGGGGCTGTACTGTGATGCCGAAAGAAAACAATCATAACTCATAAGAGCATGACCCAAGTACAATTCGTACAACTACAATAAAAATTAAAAAACCCATAACTCCAGTCGATATGGTACAAAATTTTGAAACTGTAGTTTCGCAAATTATTCCAATTCTCAAAAAGATAGTACCATAACTTGCCCCGACCAAACCTCTAAGTAAGTTAAAGCCCAACATCAATTTCACGAAAGAATCCAAATTAGGTCTTAACAAGCGCATTTCAAACAACTTAGCTCGAGCCCCCGAAAAATGGCATCGTGCCTATAATCAGCAATACCGTAAATTGTTGCACATGCCCAAACCACAGTGCTGAAAATTAAATACTCGTTCCCCAAATGATTCAAATTCGCAAAAAAAAACCCTAATTCGCTAAATAACACATTTTCATTAAACTCCAGTATGTCAAATCACTCGAAAACATGAAGCGCTAGTTTACTTAATTACTCGCATTCATGAAAGCCTAATCTGCTAAAAAAAACTCTCATTTAACATAAAAAAATAAATAGGCATGAAAATGTAGCTCACAACTCAAACCCTAACATCCACTCTGCTAAAAACTCAAAAAACAAAAATTAACCACACCCTTTCCAAACTCTACTTACCTCAGGCTCGGGAGACACGGCCATTTCATCGTGAGCGTAATCAACGATTCCCAGACCAACTTTGCTGGGCCGTTGTGCTTCAACAGGACTCGTATTCACAGGAGAAGGGCTTTTCGCGGGGTTCTTTTCAGCTAAAGAAGTTTGTGGCGAAGGAGACGATAAAACTGGAGAATTACCTTCGTCTGCATTTTCGTCTTCTTCCATGTCTTCATCAACGTCCATGTCTTCGTCATTGTACAGAGAAAGCAGAGCAATTCCTTCGGCTTTTTTCTTGCTCGTCATTTTTACAGTATAGAAAATGATACTGTGCTAGAAAGGAGGTTTTTTATAGGCTTCCTCGAATATAAAAAAGCAATTGGATTTCTTCAGTGTTGAGAATTTTCCGTTTCCATGATAGTGTTTTCTTTGGGCCGGCTCAGAGCCAGCGAAAAACTCGAAATGGATGTTGTATTTATAGCGATAGTGATTAACGAAAAGAATTTAAAACCAAATGAAAAGTTTGTTAATGTATACAAGTGGTGTAAAGTCTTTTTAAAATGTGATAGGCGTTGTTCCGGTGGACTATGAGGAATGCAAAGGTATTGAATTTAGGGGATAAATTTTTTTCATATTTTAAGGATGAAATAAATATGATTGAATAATGATGTGCCAATGTCAGTGTGTAATGGTGTAAAATAAAGCGCAAATTCCATGTGAAAGAATGTATAAAGGACAACTTTGTTGGCGAAAAGTAACATGAGTTGATGAGCAAATGAAGTATTACAAGTATGTATTTCAAAGAAGCAAATAGTTAATGTGGAATGTAAAAAATTTAAATATTCAAAGAATATAAGTAAAGGCAATGATTTTTGTACTTTTTCGATAATGAGTGCTAAATTGAAAAACTACAAAATAGTGAAAACATGTATGTGTGAAAGAAGCGTAAGAAATTTTATGTAGTAGGAATGTGGTAGGATTTTGGCTTAGTAATTATTGTATCTTTTGGTCTGTAGAATTAGAATATGTTCAAGTAATGATTTGTAGTTAACGTATACATTAACATGAGTAGTGAGCATATTGATGTTATTTTAATATTTTCCACTAATTAAGTTATATAATAGCAAACTATATGTGACCATGTAAATATAGAATGTGTGAATTAAGGTATATTATATATTTATATTGAATTTGTAAGTTTGATGGTGTCCTAAGCATGTTGGCATATTATTAGATAAATGTTGATGCAATACTAAGATGAAGTACAAGGATTAGTACACAATTTGTATTGGACTCTTAAATAAATTAAATAGGTAATCATAATGCAAAACATCACTATTTACAAATTTTGAGCTCCTAACCATATTATTTATGGGCTTTAAAATACAATTCATTGGCAAAGTGTATCACATTATTGTGTTGGATGATGCTCACTCATACAACTGCCAAGTAGATACATTATAATTTTAATGGTTGTAATTTTGTATTTAGTATTTGTTACTATTAGACCAAAATATATTTAGTTTACTCCTAAAAATTTATTTTGAGTGAAAATGATAACATCTGAAATTCATGTACTATTAAACTCTTTAGTAAGTAAAATTATTTTGAAGCAAAAATATTATTCAAATAAAAATAAAGTAAACAAAGTAAGTGATATATGAGTGCAATTATCAATAACATAAAATTGCATAAGGAGTTGATCAGTGAAAATGTTTTGGGTTGGGTCTAATTTATATGATGGAGAGATAAAGGGTAATTGTTTGAGTTATTTGTCATGCACTAAGATATATGTCATATGTACAAACTACACCCAAGCACACATAGGGAACATGAATATGGAATTTTGAACATTATATATTTTAAGTGTGATGATTTACAAGCAAAGTACTATGAGGATGCAAATCAAATATAAGCATTTAAAGTTTACAAATAAAGGTAATAATTATTGTGTTGGAAGTATTCTAGTTTTTTTTTATTTTGATCCATAGGATTTAGGGTCTTTGTTGGTCATTAGGGTTTGTCCTCTTAATGTCTTTGGCTAAAACAATAGTCCTTATGGAGGTTCTCCATGAGCTTTATCACCCTATTTTTGTTTTCTAATGGTGACTTGTTGATTGGATTGTTTTACTTGAGGTTAATATATATGATCGTCAATGTCGTTGTTGTATCAATCCCTTCATGTTGTTAACTTGTACCAAAATATTATTTTTTCTTTATGACCATCTAGTCATAAATTCCTTTGTTTGTATTTTCTCATGGGCTATCCAAGTGTCTAATTTTGATTGCATCATATGAATATACCACATTGTGCTTTTTTTAATAAATTTTTACCAAGGCTACAAGCTAATGTTGTGATGCCAAGTGTTATCAACTTTGAATTACTTTTTCCAGGTGCATTTACATGATATCAATTTCTTATTGAGTTGACATTTTCTAGTTGGTCATTAAGTGAATATGGGTATGCTCCAAGAGGAATAAATAAAGGATTTTTCATTTGTGCTAGGTAGCATATTCTTATTGTGTCATGCACCTCCTTCACATCATGGATTTGGATAAATCCCCACTTTCTTATGCATAATGCACAATGGCTTATTTAATATGGAGGTTACTCTCGAACAAGTATTATGTGTGAACAAATGTATGCAACATGCTATGGTTATGTCACATGAAGCCAATATATCATAGTTTTACTGTAAGGCCTTTTATTCAAGCAATGAGATGGAAAAAATTTGGCATGTGTTCTTGGAAGATGAATGTGTGTGCTAAGTGTTATATTGGTAAGGTGAAGTAGAAGTTTCTTAATTGGTTTGAGGATTATAATATGTGAATTAAGTATTGAATTGACTAGGGATTTGGATAGTTGGTGATATCTAGTTGCATCACACATCTTCTCTACATCATTGTTTTCAAGTTAATATCATTTCTTGTAATGCAATGGGAGATGGTGTTTATAAGCACAACTAAGTGTCATGTGGTGGGAGATAGATGGATGATTCTTATTACATCATTGATGCATATTACATCATGGTTTATCATGTGGGACCCACCTTCACTTTCATGATACATGATAGAAATCTCAAGGTGATAAGGTAATACATTTGTTGACTTACTTATCAAAATATAGTTATATGATTAGGTCGAGAAACAATTACTTTGTCAAGTGTGCAACATGTTCCTAAGTAGTCCAGGTGTCACCACATGAGTTTGAATTTGATGCCAATCAATTATCTCTTCACAAGCTAGGATAGTGATGTGTGATGACCATTAAATTAGTTCAGGTAAAGGAATCACTATTTAGAATTCAAAATATAATTGAAAGAGTTAATAATTATATCATGTGGTTCTTAAGCTCATACATGCATTTAATGTAAAAGGTGGTCTAGTGAGTGAGTTATTGTATTTGCATTTATTAGGGTTTTTTTATACTTATCCCAAATGAGAAAATGACAAATTTTCATAATTATAGTAAAGAAAAGGGTTGATGGATTTGGTATTCATATTTTCCCAAAGAAATCTCTACATGCATCCTGTTATAATTGTTAATGAGCGAGTTATTTGAAACTCTAAATAAATATATGCAATTCATTTCATCCTAGAGTTTTCATGGTTATACCTATCAAATTTTTGTGATATCAACCCTATTTTATAATCATAAATATTCAAAATCTAGTATGGTTAAGAGGATTCTAGACCATGATTTGTTAAGTCGACTTCTAGGTTCTGTCAAAAGAGTGAAACATTTTTAGGATACTACCATTTTCTCATATAGGTTGTAGAATAGGGCTAAATTGATTAGAGATGTAGTTATCCTAATATATGGGTGGGATTTATTCAAACATTGTAATAATCATGCTAGAAGATTGATCCTTATACCCAATATATGGAGATTAGAATTAGGCAAGCTCATGGTCCCAACTTGTGTATGTCATAGGTGCTAAGTATGACCCTAATACTAGATAATTGATAAGCAAAGGTAGAGTTCTAATTTTCACCATGATTAAGGAATTGATCAAGGAAATATTTGATCTAAACCCTATGGATAATTACAAAATAAACTTTTATGAGTTGTGTTGAGACTGCATAAGAGATAAGAGCAGTTTCAAGGTTATATGGTTGGAAAACCATAAACCAAAGAGTGCAACTGGAGTATTGTCAAATCCTATAGAAGAAGTGGAGCCTTTCAATGTTAGTTTATTTGAAAAAAAAAAAAAGGATGACCTATTTAGCTTTGTGTGGGTTTTGGGAGTGGATTATAAAGTGCAAATGCCTCTACACATGATGATGATGATAAATGTTGATATTCAACATAGATATGTGAATAGGTTATTTGATTCGGCCTCATTTCTGGTGGAAGGAGTTCATATGGGATTAATATCCTTAAATATTGGTGAGAGGGTTACATCTTTCAAGTGGAACTCTTTGTTATATCATATTTTATTGTTTCTTAGAAGAGACACTTGAAAATTTTCTCTTAGGGTTATATGTGCATCATCAGATGGTAGTCCTATTCTTGTTCAATGTAGAACATACATGCGGGATGCATACTGTCTTTCTTTAGATAATAGTGTTTTTGAGCTTCACTTTATTCATAAAATTATAGGCTTGCTTTGATGTGAAAGAGGAAGGTTGTATGATGCCTTTATCAAATTCTTGAGACTAATGCAATTTGATTATGAAGTTGGTTTTAAACACAACTAGGGTGATTGGTTCTTTCATAATGACCAAACAATCATTAAAGTTTATGGCGCTAAGGTGAAACCCCATGTTCTCCCTTTTTGGGGACTAGACAAGGTTACCTTCCTTGAGACTTGTGCCCTACACACACAACCCATTCTAACTTGGAAAAATAGGGACTCTCTTTTTTCTATTTTACCTTTTTTTGTTTTGGATTTTTTGTTTTGGCTTTTTGTTTTGTTGACCTATCAATATTTTATGGTTTGTCATCTTAGTATGACAGTAGAAGCATCCTTGAAACTCTGGCATTTTCCTTGTGTTCTTATTCACATTATCGGGTTCCTATTGGCTTTTCGGGGTTAAAGTCATCTCGGTATGACCATAAGTGAATCCCCAATAACTCGATCCCCAATGGTTAGTATTAGGCTAATGTGTCACCTTGGTTGAACTTTCAAAGTTGGTCATCCTGACATGACTTTAAATGAATCTTCAATGTCCTAACACCTGACATGGGATTGACATGACCCTAACCTACCTTTGGTTCTACATTTATGGTGTTTCTCCCACACATGTGTGAGATTGGTTTTATTATTGGTTGCCTCATTTTTTCTTTCATTTTTCTTTTTGATTTCATTCCTTGGTGCTCTAGTGATTTCTCCTTGCTACAAACCCTTATTGTGAATTAGAAGTTGTTGGTGCATCTCATATTGGGTGACCATTTCTCATGTGTGCTCAAGTTTGTTGTGCCTAATGGGCTTGATAATTGGCTAGTTTCCCTTTATTGTTTTATACTTTTATCATTTCCTTTTGCTAAGCTTTAAGACATTAACAAGACCTTTTATGCATGTTATATACTTTTAAGTAGTTTTAAGCATTTGGATATGGAAACATGTTATGTTAATATGTGTATGTATGAATGTATATGAAGTTTAGTAGGATTTTATGTTTAAATTATTATTGTTAATAATGAGGATGGCTTAGGAATAAGACTAACACTTGCAGAAAGAAGAACTATCAACCTGCAACAACGGGTTTCTTAGCTCATAGCATAAGGACATCAAATTGTTGTAAAGAAGAAGCCAACTAACTAGGTGTGACACTTTCAAATAAAGATGAAGGTGATCATTTATTGATTGGTTAATGAGTCACTTAATATTACTCTTACCCAACCCAATAAGACAACGAGGAGGAGTCTAATTGCAATGGGATTGAGTTATGATAGAATTGTTTTGATTGAACACAAACTTCTATTATGAGTGGTTAAGTTTTTTGAACATAGAGTCTATATTTGGTTCTTCTACTCCTATTTCAAATAGTTTTTTTTTTTGTTTCAAAAATTGAGTCCTCTTCCTATCCTTGAGGAAGAGTTGACATTCATTTTATATGTCTGTTTTTAGTCCATGAATAATAAAACTCCTCACAAACCTAATAGATTGGGATCTTCTATCGAGGAGGAGATCTAGTTACTAGCATTACAATAGCATTAGTTTTAGCACTAGTATTACAAATATAGAATGTGTGTTATTGAACAAAGATCTTCAATAGATTTCCTATTAGATTTTGTGCAATAGTTCAGTGTTAGAATGCAATAAAAGAGAATTGATTTGATGTCATGATTTTTTGAGTGAGTGTTTGATACAATATTGTGGAAGAAAAAGCTCAAGCAAAGTCCACTTGAGGTACTGTTGAACCACTTTAATTTTAGTTATTAGATTAGATGCATTGTGAATTCAATTGGTAGTTTTCAATTATATACTTATGAATGAATGTGTTATGATTCATGAATTAGATTTTGTAGCTTAATGTTCTATGTCATACTCCAGAGGATTGG